>MQRK01230822.1:17643-32649 GCA_001938485.1 Girardia tigrina
TTAATATATTTTTGTTAAAAAATTCTTTCTATTTGAATTTATATTTATATTGTGATTTATCTCATTTATTTATAACCTAGATCAGTCAAGAGTAATTGATTTATCAAGGTTCAATGATACTTGTAATTGTTACAAACAGCCTTAATTACTGAATAGTAATAAACATAATTATTTAGATGTTTTAATCCTTCCAAGTAAGAGATTACATTATTCAAAAATGGCAATTATGACAAATTAGGTTGTTTTATGTGTTGTAAATATTTTAACATTTGATCTTCTTAAATTTAATGATTTTAAATTAACAAAGAAAAATCCCTTTTTAAACAATTAGTAAGCAAATTTAAAAAAATAGTAAAATAAAATTTAATAATCAAATCTTATACCTCTTTGTTTTTTCTTTTCCCACCAAGATATTTCTTATTGATATAATGAAATCGACCCCCGCTACTCCCTGCAAAAAGACCTAATTGACCTAGATCAACGGTAACTCCATTTTTGCTACATAATCAGTAGTGAAACACAAAAATTATAATTATTCTTACTCCAATGATGCAACTTTAACGCTATATACATGACCGAATTTCAAAGTATTTGAAGTCTAAAAGATAAAATCATTTAGATTTATATGTTGATAAAGATATTTGTGTTTTACCACAGTTCTTTGTAATTGAAGCTCTGTTTTATGTAAAAGATATTCAATTAAGGCTGCTGGAAACGACACAACAATTCCGATGACTATCAATATGAAAAGACCTGCCATATCAGATAGATCCAAAGGAACAATATTTATTACTGTAGTTGGGGTTATTGGACACAAGCCCAGTCTAAAGTATCTGAAAAATGTTGTTATATTAGACAAGAACTATAAGAGAAACATTTTTTAATTATATTTTTTATATGATTTCAATAGTGAAATTAAATAATAAATATTTATTTCTGTTGGAGTATTTCTGGAAACAAAATTACTATTTTATCAAAAGCTATAGAAGAAAATTAAAACACTTATAATTAGTTATTTTTATAATAAATTATAAGCACAGTAGAACTAACAAAAAACAGAAAGGTGATGCCAAGTTTCCACAACGAAGATATTCTTGAACGGAGTAAAATGTCCTTAAAATAAAACGAGAGCCTCTGGTAGGACATTTATTTTAATTTAATGAAAGAAGATATTTTCAATGATAACTGTTTTTTTGTTCTTTTATATTTGAGTCTTTCTTCTCCGCTTACTCTTCGTTTTTAGTTTTTATTGTATGAAAAAGTAAAAAATAAAATCAAAATTCCTTGATTTCTAAATTAATAAAGAATATAGATTTGTGACTTGATGTCGTCTATTTAAAATATTAAAAACTGTTTGTCAGAGGAATGCTGATACTGGCGTTATTTTAATTAATGGCGATAAATGGTTTTACAATTATTAAAAACAATATCAATATTATTAAAACAATATTAAAACAATATCAAAATGATTATTTATGACTGTAATGGACAGCGTTAATGGTGATGTCATTATCCGCAAAATCCATGAGAATAACTCTAAGATTCCATGAAATAAAAAGCATCATCGCTCGTCCATAACTTAAGGTGCGGCCCGTACCCTACCAGTACCCGTTACATGTAACATTTTTCCCGTCCGTGCCCATATTTTAAGGCCCGTGCCCA
The DNA here is from genome assembly GCA_001938485.1 of Girardia tigrina. Lineage (NCBI taxonomy): Eukaryota > Metazoa > Platyhelminthes > Tricladida > Dugesiidae > Girardia > Girardia tigrina. The sequence continues at coordinate 19,306 of MQRK01230822.1, forward strand.
TACGGGTAGGGACCTTACTAAATATCTGACTAAGTAGTTAATTTTTAAATTCTAATAAAATTAATATTTGATTTTATAAATTATTTTGTTTTGTACTCTATTTTTAAACAAACTTTTTAAAATATCGTTAATAATAACATCATAATAAAATACATATTTGATTTTTATCAATTATTGTGTTTTTACCATTAAGCATATTGAGTTCGTGATTAAAATCCAAAGTCATTATTCTAAAAAATCAGTTTTACTTATAGAAAACTTTCTTAATAGGTCATTTTATTAAAAAAATTCATTTTAATTAATAAACATTATTTGAACTTATCTTAACTATGAATATGATTTTCAATTTAAAAATTTCCAAAAATTTACAGTTCACCCAAAAAACCCCCTATCAAAACAAAAATAAGAAGTTCATCCTGTCAACAGTCAAATCTCAATTTTAACTTTCAAAGATTGAAAAAGAATCGTTTTTCTCATTATCAGTTACCTCCAAAGCTGTCTTAAAGCTGCTATTCCAAATCATGTTTTGCCTGTACAATTTTTGACGATCCTATCAAAGTTAAAGGATTAGACGCCCCTAAAATTTCGCGTGATGTAGTTCGAAGTGAAATAAAAAATTTTCACAAATCTGAAAAGTAATTTTTTGAAAACCGACGTGGAACAGGGGAGTTCTTGGCCACTGATGGATGGAAAAATTTAGTTTTCCATTAAAATCATATTTTAATCCAAATACACATGTTTTTCTTAAGAGCTTCAACTTTTGTTTTACAAGCTTTGGAATTTTTGCGCGATTATAAGATTTTTGTAATTTCGTGAATTATCGATAATGCCAAAAATATGATTGCTAATGAAGTTTCTTCTAAAAAGCCGTTGGTTCTACCCTTGCAATGTGCCGCTTATTGTATAAATCTTATTTTTTCTTTATTTGGTTTTATTAATGTATTAATATATTATATAAAATTTATTATATAAATTACAATATCTATTATATATCAGGGGTGGGCAAACGGTCGATCGCGAGCTGTTTGATAGTAGAGCGCAGACGTTTTTTCAGAAAAATTTAGTAACTTAAAGAATTTTCTATATTTAGAAAATCAGATTAAACTTACTTGTCAATGCAACATCGAAAAGATTTGATCTAAAATAGACAATATTAATTTAAAATTTGAGAGACGATTTTCAAATCTTAGTTTTTTTCAAAATATTTTTGAATTTATTTCCTTTCCATTTGGAGAATATAATATCGAGGATATGTCATCCAATGTAGCTCATATTTTCCAATTAAATTTATCAGTTGTAGAGTCGGAAGTTTTAACAAAAAATCAGATAAAATTTTAAAATCACGTGCAAATGAATTTTTTTTGGAAGTTTGTAACAGAAGAAAAAACTTCATTATTGAGATCAGTAGCATCAAGAATATGTACATGCTTTGGTTCCATTTATTTATGAGAAACAACATTTTTTGCAAATGAAAATAATCAAATCGCAAAATTATTTTCATTTCACAAATCTGACTGATAACCACTTGATTACATCTATCAGACTTTGTATCAGTGAATAAAAATGTAACTTTACAAGACTGCGATGAAATGTAATGCCGTGAGTCAACATCCAAAATTAATTACACTTACCTTGTACAATAATTATATAATAAAATTAATAAACATACTGTGTTATGTTTTCTTATTTCTGAAAGAGTCGATCGCATTTAAGTAATAAAAATTTTAGTCGATCATACAACGTTTAAGTGTGCCCACCCCTGTTGTTTATTATAAAACAATTAATGAAATCCAAGCCCGTTGCGCCTACCAGTATGTCTGATGTCCGTAAAATCGGCGTGTACCCGTACGGGACGCACCCAAGTCCATAACATATCCACTTTCGCATCATCAAATATGGCTTCTCTTCAGCCAGTTTCTAATCTTCTGATTCACATTTTGTTTTCAGTAAATACATAATGAGTGGGGTTTCATTCTCCATAATTAAATTTGTCGATGACCCGACAAAATAGCACTAATCATTATTTTTTATTTTCGTTTAAAATTTATTTAAATAATACACATCAGCGATGTGATTGTTAAATTATGAAAAGAAATGACAAAATGACCTTTACAACAAAAAAGGAAATTTACAACAAATATTTCTGTGAGGAATGTTTTGAATTGTGTATTGATGTAGAATGTCGATTCGGATTGTGCCTCTCCTACACAGATGGATGATTGATATTTTCTTTGATTCTTACTAATTAAAAATAATTTAATTTAATTGTAAAGTAAAAAGATTTAAAATAATTTTTGAATGTATTATTTTTAATGTAATTTAAAATTTTAATATATTAATTTATATGTTCTTTTTTTTTAAAAATGTTTAGATTTAATTTCAACCAATTAGATTATTTATAATTAATAATTTTTATTAACAGATTTTCATTTATTGAAAATAATTAGTTTGAACTCAGAAAAATATTGATCAAGAGAGATGTCAAATAAGGAATGCGCTTGTAATATTAATAAATGTTGTAAACCTCATATTGATGTTGTTAATAATTTCTATTTTAGAATTAGAAATTTTTAGGATAATCTATTAATTATTTAAATAATAAAAATCGTTGAGATATTATGACACATTATCATGCCGTGAAAATATACTTTTATTCATTGAGGTGCTGCTAGGCCTATCATTTATTCCCACTGTCTACATAAATGGGGACTTTTAAAAACCGAATAATGTTGTTGAGACTTTGTATGACTACTGCGATGACAATTTTACTGGTCGCTGAAGACGAAACCGCAGAGTTAGTCCGAGATTTCCGGTAACATTGTCGATCATTCGAGATCGAGTACAGGAAAATCTACCACGAAAAAACAATTCAGTTTAGCAATATTACAATGCTTTTCAGATGTCTATTGGTAGTCACTACCCTGATGTATACAAGCTGATCAATCATTTTCTCGGAGAACAAGAGTTCACTGAGAACAGATGTCAAAGATAAAATGAAGGAGAACGAGACAAAACTGCAAGCAAAGTAAAGTATTTACAACTAAACAGTGTTTTTTACCATTAAACAAAAATACGAAGTTCATCTAGTCAACATATCACTAATAGAATTTCTACGTCGTATAGCATTCAATTTGACTCTGTGATAAAATACATTCGGTCAATCAATTTTATTTTGTTATTTAAAATAAAGGTTTGTAAATTTTATAATTTTATTTAAAAAATAATGTAAAATCTATTGATTTTATTAGCTATTTGTTTATTTAGATATTTTTTTTAAAAATATTTGATAATTTACTAAATAATATCAAAAGCCAAAAATTGAACAATTTATAAACATTATCTTTATTTTGTCGGCGCTATTTTTTGATACTTTGTTTTGAAACCAAATTTACCTAGAAAGTCTCACCGTGCTTGTTCCAGAGGATCAGTCTGTTTTGACTGCACTCCATACTGTTTCGCATCATTTCTCCACTCAAGAAGGGGGGTTCAAAAATGGTTCAAAGTTTTTTGATACCCATGGATTTCAATTTTTGGTAAGCCATACCGATATTAATCTTGCGCTTCGTTGAAAGCATTTTTTAATTTTCGACGCTCTTTTTGCATTATGTTCTTCAATTTCTCATTAACTATGTCAAAATTTATTGTAGCTGACTTGATTTTTAAAAGTACCATCCATGAAGATTTAATTAAGTTGATTAGTCGAATTTCTTACATCGCCTTTAGAAAGAAAGCGGAATCAGGCAATCAAAATGATTCATCTTTATAATTTTTATAACTTTCATATATTACGAAAGAAGCACGATCAAGGAGTTGTACTGGTGTAATTTTACTACCTTTCTTGTTTGATTAATTATTTTTTTTGAATATTTTTTTGATTAGGATGTTCACCCAATGCTCCAGTAGGTTGGAACTTTAAAACTTGCGTCAAAACGTTTTGCTCAAATTTTTAGTTAAACTAAAAATGGTAATGTTTCAAAGCGGTGATTACATCTTACTGGTTGTATACGCTCTTCTACCAAAAAACAGGAGAAGACATCTACTTGAAGGATTCAATGGATGATTGAATGTTTGGTTACCTTTAACATACAGCGATATCATTAGACTTTGAGGTTGCAATTATAAAGGTTTTCTTTTCTACTTTTCCCAATGCTACGTCATAGAGTTGTTTATTCCATATGGTTCAAAATATAAGAAGTAAAATATCAGACAATTGCCTATTTAGTCGGTATAATAAAGACACAAATCTTGCTCTAAAGTCGCGCAAGATAACTGCTTTGGCTTTTGTTCTAATAGAGGAACTCTAAATATCATTTTAAATCTCGAGTTATAGTTTAAGTCAGGAATTAACTCATATTTTAGATTACTTTGAAGATTATTTTATTCCAAAAATCCTAATTTAGAAAATGTTTGGGGTTTTTTGGTGAATTTAAAATTTTAGAATAATTAATTTTTAATATCAAATTTTTAATTAAATAAGTTCAAATAATTTATTTACATAAGTTTTTTTAAAAAATAAATATTTCGGAGACACAAAAATTGTAAATAAAATTAAGTTGTAAAATAATAAATTATAATGTTTTATGGAAATTAATTGTAAACTGGAAGTTAGATTAATAAAAATAATTTATAATTGAATGTTTTAAAAATTAACGAAGAATAAAAAATATTTAGGAATTTAATTTTAACAGTAGATGTACATTAAAATATTTTAAAGATCTAAAATTATATTTAAGTTAAATGGTTTTTTAAGAAATAATATTGGAATAAAAACATCAAAATAATTCTAAATTAATAGAAAATAGTTTAACTAAAATACGTTTGAAAAATGATATAAAATAAAAAATTAAATTATGTAGATTTTATAATGTTTTTTAAAGAAATTTTATAAAATATTAAAATGTCGATCTATAACATTAATGTAATCAAAAAATAATAAATTCAGTAAGAAAAAAATCGTAATCCATCAATAATAAATATATTTAAATTCTAACACAAATAATCAAATATTAAAATAACAACAATAATTGAATATTAAAATAGCATTCAATTATCCAACTTCCGCCTTTTTAATTTGAAGGTCTTGTATACTTTTTCAACTATTCAATGCGGTGCGGTTTCAAGGATCTGGGATACTTCAGAACCACTTGATGAGGAGTGAGGAATTTTACAATTTTATATAGCCCTTCACATCTGAATCCTTCTTTCCTCAATTTGTGAGGTTCTACCTTTACTAACATTTCCTCCCTGACCTGAAAAATACGGTGTCCTCGTTTTTCATCATCTTGCATTTGTAATCGATAGGCAGACTTGGAAATATGTTCAACTGTCATCGGATTTGATTGTGTATGGGGTAATCTATTAAAAATGCCATGTAAATTCATCTTCTGTTTAAATAAAAAACTCAAAAGGAGTTCATCCAATAGAGCTTTGCCAAGTTGTATTCAGAAGAAATTTAATTTTTGGAAGTAGTTCTTCCTAATCTAGAGAATCATTTTGAGATGCACTAGAAGTAACTACCATATCACGCAATGAACTTATCATGCGCTCTGCTAATCCATTGGATTTGGTGTAGGTACGGAGACGAAAATTCTTGAGTTATATTGAAGGTTTTACACATCTCCCGCAATTTTTTGCCTTCAAAAGTTTTTCCCCTGTCTGATAAAAATGATCTGGGTTTCACGAATCGATAAATTCATCTATTTTTAATAGAAGCAATCAACGTGTTTTCATCTTGATTACGAATTGGTATTAATACAACGATATTGCTAAATCTATCAACCATCACAAGTACATATTTCTTTCCCGTTTTAGAAGGTAAAAAATGTACAATATCTATTACAACTTCTTCAAATAACGTTTTATCATCTCGAGGTAAAAATATCTCTTTAGATGGTGTCGTTAATAACTTCCGTTTTTACACAAATAACACATTATCTAGAAACTTTCTCATTTCTCTGCCGCATTTGTGGCCTGAAATAGATATCCAGCATATATTCATACAACTTCTTATATTCTATGTGACATAAATCTTGATGAATATACTGAATTAATCATTATTGAGCAGCTTCTGGGACAATCACACGTTTTATATGTCCATCCCGACAGCACAGCAATTCATCTTCTATTATCAAGTGATTAATGTGTTCCCACAAGGGACCTTGTAACTCTATTGAAGGTGGTTCAGTATGTTCTAATGAAGTAATAATTTCCAGAATATTTTTATATTCTCTTTGGATGTCCTTTGTTGAGGTTATGTATCGTATATAACAATATTTTATATTTTTTGTTTTAATTGGTTATTTGGTTATATTTATTTTTGTTACACGTGACACTGTTTTATTTAATTATTTTTATTTAATTATTTAATTGTTATTTGTACAATAAATAAATGTTTTAAGAAATAACACGATGATGTTATTATATTATGTCATACATATATTTACATTTAAATATTAAAATTATTTATAATTATTTATACATATATTTACATACTTAAGTTAAATATCATAAACTATTTACATTACAAACTTTTTAAAAAAAAAGTTACACATCACATAAATTATAAGCCACTCATTCTTTCATTGTACATATTCTATCTTCTACGAACCTTAAACTTAAGCTACGCATTTTGTCACGCATTCTATATTAAGTATAAAAGGATTAAGCAAAAAGAAAATAGCGTCAAATTATTATATTTTTTACAGGTAGGAAATATTTTATAAAGTAGCGTCAAATTATTATATTTTTTACTGCGCGAAAATTACTCCTCAGTAGATTAGTTTCCGATGTCCATGTCCTCAACCAATTGATCATTTATTTTTAATAAGAAATCGGATTAGCTATTTACCCGTTATATTTGGATTACAATAAATTCGATTTATTGATTTATCAACGCTTTTGCGCAAGAATCGAAGTCAGTTTATTTGATAACGAGTTCCGAGAATTGGCAAATTAACTACACTGTTGACGAAAGGATTTGCGCATTGGTGAGGGTTCACAATTAAATTTCGATAACCTTTACATAATATTATATTATATAATTCTCGCATTTGAATTCTATATATTTAAAATCTTAATTGTTATTATAAATAAATTACTAATCTTATTATCATAATTGAAAAACTTGGCCTTCTGAACAGTTGCTCCTGTGAAGTCAACATTTATAATTCACATAAAGGTTAAATTTTCATTTTGGAATTTGTACAATCGTTGTAAATATATATTAAATAAACGTATTAAACTAATTGTCTTGCGTTGTTTGAATTATTTTCTAATAATTTTATCTAACAGTTTTATACTTATAAAAGTTTAATATCTAGACTTCGGAGATTTCAACTTCAATTGACTTCTCGTGTTAAACTACAATATCGAGATTGTAATAAAGATTTCCAATACATTTGTGTTACTGGTAATTGATAAACTAATTTTAGAATTGTTAATTGATTTGTTAAATTGAAGGAAAGAGTTCTAAAAATTATAAAAAGGAGTATAGATTAAGTGAAGGTTTTTATAAAATCTTCTTTGTTAATCCACAATCGGGTGAAGGAAATAAAACCTCTTCTACCCAGTGTTTTAACACCTTGATATGGTGGAGATCCATCGTGCTACAAGTGTTTAAATACTTTACTTTACTCTAACTTGTTTTAGTTCCAAAATGTTTCGTCATAAATTGAGTTCACTATGCTTCTGACAATCTCGAGATCCCATCTGCCTTTGAATGTTTTGACCCTTTCCTGTACTGCAAGTAATATTGAAAACCCGACAGATCTTCAATCTATGTCTGAAATTGAGAACTGAGTGGTTTTCTTGTCTGGGACATAAATAAAAGTGCTTTATGATCGGTACGAGCCAAGAACATTTTTTCATATAAATAATGCTTGAAATGCAGCATGTAATCTCTTAATGCTAGCAATTCCTTTCTGGTAACGCAGTAGCCCTTTTCGTGCTCACTCAGGGTTCTCGATCCGTAAGCTATCACCCGTTTCGATCCATCTTCTTGAATTTGACTTAATACCCCTCCAATAGCAGAGAAGCTGGCATCTGTATCTAGCACCATTTTTGGTTAATATTAGGGAAGCATAATACCGGACTTATAGAAAGACACTTTTTAAGTTCATCAAAACTGTCTGCACACTCCTGTGACCAGTAAAATTTCTCTTTAGCAGCACTGGCCACATATAAAGGCTTTGATATTTTAGCAAAATCTTTGATAAATCGCCAGTAGTAATTGACAAGACCCACGAAAGAACGTGATTGAGTAGCACATTTTGGGTTTGAGTATCCCAGATAAAGACTGGTACTAAACCCTTCACAACATATACTTCTATTGTATTCTGTTTTGTGGCCCCTTTGAACGTTGATTTTACTTTTATCTAAACATGCTCCACTGCCTGACGAAAAAGAACCCATCAACTTCTCACTTAAGGGCTTCAATGGTGGACTACACATTGCATTCCAACATGATACATCCATTACTGAAACGGAGGCTCCTGAATCCCACAACATCTCAAACTCTGTCCCATTGCACATAACCCTGCTCCATAATCTACCATATGTCTTCTGATACATCTTCTTATTCTTCTCCATATTTTTTCTATCTCTGAAATTTATTTCCTTTATTGATGAAACCTAACGGGCGAGATAGCCATCAGGGGTTGCGGACCATTTTTTTCTTGCTTCCAAAATTGAACTTCTGAGTTGCTGTCTGAATCATTAAAATCATTGATGTCTTCAATCAAATCTTCTTCTTCTTGTATGCATAAAATTGGTTGCGAGGTGGCTTCTCTCCTATTGGATTTTTGTATTTTATAACAATCTCGAAAATTATGACCTTCTTTCCTACAAACTAGGCATCTTCCATTTAAAGGACAGTTAATTCTTCTATGTCCCACTTCTCCGCAACAACCACAGTGACCTAGTTTTAAAAGATCAGGCCGTGGTTCTTGTTTTCCCTAAGCTCTATAACAATATCTCTTGGCAATCGACTTTATTGATTTTTTCGGAAAATTTCGTTGTTGGTTCGCGAGTATCGGCTGATAATTGGAATTTTCATTTTTCATTATTAATTCTTTGTTTTCCCTTCCTTGTTGTTGGTGAAATCCCATTTTTCGAGGTTGATGATTATCCCTGTTTGGTTTTCTAACAGCATCAGAATATCTCATCCTATTTGGTAAAACTGCTGCAACTGATTTATGAGTCAATTGCTCCAACATACTGGCCATTGTAAGATGCTTTCTGACAGCATATCCGGTTCTAAAATAAATGCTTCTCGTAGCTTATTATTAAGTATGCCATGTACTATAAATGCTTTAATAATTTCATCCATTGATTCTGGCGTTTTTAAAAATTTCGGTAACTAATGATCTTACCCGTAACTCGAAACATTGATATCGTTCATCGTGTCGTTGAGAAACGTCACTCAGCTCCTTGACTTTGTCCATGACACTCCTTGGTCTGGTAAATGTTGCTAAAAACCATCTGGACACTTTTTCATTCGACCAATCTTTCTGATTTGCACTAAATTCGTTCAATAACAGACGGCAGTCACCTCGTAGAAGCATATCAAAGGCAAATGACATTTCCATTTTGGTTAAATAGCGCAAACTCCTTTGTTTCGTCCAGCCATTTCCCTACGTTATCTGATTTACCATCAAAAAATGATACCTTCGGTGCCAGTGCTTCTTAAGCCGCAAGTGGTAATTTGAAAATAATTTTCTTCTCTCTTCCGCTCTGCTCACAGCGGACATCACCGATGTGGCTTCGAGATTTGAATGGCTTTTGTCGCCAGTAAGAACACAATCGAAATCCATCAAGAATAAATATATTTTAATTCTAACACAAATAATCAAATATTAGAACAATAACAATAATTGAATATTAAAATAACATTCAATTATCCAACTAATTCAATTTTTAAAAGAAAGTTTTATTAAATAACTTATCCGTATTTATAATTCAGTATTTTATGTTTAATTAATCTGGTCAAAAGAAAACAAAAGAAAATTTCCTCAAGAAAAATTGTTTAAATAATTGTTGTTGTTATAGAAATAAAATTTTGAGTTGATGAATTCAATTCTAAATCAAGAACCCAACAGAAAAAATATTTCAATTTCATTCTAAAAGTACTAATTTATAACAATGTTTAAAAATTTATAAAAAAATAATTTCTGGTGTCAAAATGTTCTGCATCGAAATGTTTTGCTTTGTCCAAATCTATTTTCTGATTAAAAATTTAAAATTCTAATCATTTCGCTAATTTCATAAATTTTTAATAAAAATAATGATTTAATTACATTTAAATTCCTAATATTCTCCTTTTTATTCTTTCATATTTAATTTATTTGAAAATTTACAATTATTTAAATCTTGACTCGGCGAAATGTAAATCTACGACTCCTTTTACGGATAATGAGCGTTATTACCAAACATTATAAAATAATAAACCTTCATTTTAAAGGATATTTTATAAATGGTAAATATCGGATTTAAAGTATTACTTCTTAAAAGATATTATCTAAATTTTATGTTGCAGAATACACATTAATCTTACTTGTTTCTAAGATAATTTAGAGTTCCTGATGATTCCAAAGTATTTAACTGTTGATTTAACTGAAATTGGTATTTAAACTGTGGCTGTAACAAGTAAGCCAAAGATACATTTTGACTGTCATCGGTAATGGTATTTAAACTACAATTGGAAAGACTGTAGTACAGATTATGGAATTCATCATTTAACAATGCAAATTCATAATTAGCATATAAAAATGCTTCCACTCCATTTGCATCAAGCAATATAGGATTCCATTTGTCTTTTCTATTTTGAGATTCATTATAAAGTTTGTAAAATATGGAATTCATATTGTTATTATCTATGTCATCCTGAATACGAAAAACAAATATTACATAATTATAATCATGAAGCAAATATTGATATAGAAATGCGACCAAAGTACAGATAAATACTTGACGGTCAAAAGCAAATATACGTTGTTCTACTTTGCTTTGAGTTGAACCTGGTATGACATTTCCGAGTTAAAAATTTTAACTAAACTTATTATGTTCTTGTTGTTATTATTTTGTTAACTAAATTTCGTTGAATTCTCTTACCTCTCTTTTGAATATTTTGACCAGCTAAAAAGATGCAGAGGGAGAGTAAAAAATCACAAAAATTTTATATTCAGAAGGAATCAGAAGATTTATGAAAACCATTTATAAAAATATCGTTATTGCTAAAATAGTATCAATAACATTTAAAAAGACAGACTTCCTTACACTGAAATCGAAGTAAATATTGTGTACAAATTTATTGGGTTTTTACAAATGTTCCCGCCGTTACATGAAACTATTTGTTTTATAAAGACTTTTTGATATTTGGCAAAGTGTTATATACCATTTGAAAGCCCGTGCTATGCTCTACAAGATGAAAGTAATCGTTTTTGCATATATTATTTTTTTGTCTTTTTTTAGAAGCGTCAAATGGATTGTCAAATCGACAAAAATCGAATTTTCGACACCTCTTTCTTTTCACCTTTAATCAAGGTCAAAAAGCAAGCGAAGCTACCAGAGATGTTTGTGCCATGTATGGAGAGGACGCTATAGCTGAGAGAACTGCTCGGGATTTGTTTGCCTCGTTAAAATACAATAATTTTGACCTCAACGACGCTCCTCATTCCGGAACACCAGTCGAGATGGACGAGGACCAACTCGGCGATCTTTTGAAGGAAGATGGCCACCAGACATGCAGAGAATTGGCCAAAAAGATGAATTGTGATTTTGCGACAATTTCACGCCATCTTCAGTCGATGGATTTCATTCAAAAGCTTGGAGCTTGGGTCCCGCACGAACTCACCAAAAAACAGAAGGATAAGCGGCTTTCCATCGCTGTTCAAAATCTTGATCGACACCAAGGAACCCATGGCCACAGGCAACATTTTTTATACAGAATCGTCACTGGAGACGAAAAATGGTGTCTCTATGTGAATATGAAGCAATGGAAAGAGTGGGTGAGTCCTGAAGAGAAAATTAAGCCCAGGATCAAGAAAGACCTGCACCCGATGAAGACAATGATTTGTGTATGTTTGGATTGGGAAGGTCTAATCCACTTGGAAATGCTTGGAAAGAACATAACAGTAGAAAAGAATCTCTATAAAGCCCAATTGCATCTAGTCAATGAGGCAATTCAACAAAAAAGACCGGATTGACAAGGTCAGTTGATCCTCCTCCATGACAATGCTCGCCCGCACACCGCAAAAACTGTCAAGATGGCACTCCAAGAGCTCGGTTGGGAGGTCCTTTAACATCCTCCCTATTACCCAGACCTCGCTCCGACGGATTACCATCTCTTCCGCTGCCTTTCAAATGAAATGAGGCATTTTATCTTCGAAAATTAGGATCATCTTGAAAATTGACTCAACAAATTTTTCGAGACTCGACCTATGGATTTCTGGCGAAATAGAATCAACAAACTGATGGAAAGATCGGAAGAAGTAGTGAACAATGAAGGAGAGTACATAATTGATTGAAGTGTTATTATTTTTACTGTTAAAATTTTATGATTTCATTAAATATAAAATTAACTGATAGACATCCGTCTATCCCAATACCAATTCATGTATTTATATAAATGTAAATATTTCTTAATTTTTCGAGAATAAGTTTCCTAAGAATTTTACCTGTTACTCTAGGCTGATAAGATTTCCGTTCATCTTTAAAATATTTATGTACATTGAGAAACGATATGAAATCTTCTCACCTCTTCTTTTTATAAACATAACTTATACAAATACTTATTTATAAAGTGTGAGTTAAATCTGTTATTTCATCATAGACTACACAATAATGTTTAGCTTGATTCACTCTTTCTAATATTATATACGTAATTTCATTACCACAGTGTTCAATTAATTGATTTTGTATTGTTTTACTAATATATGTAGCTTATGCATTGCAATTTTTTAAATATTCTTCAAAAATAGAGTCGCCACAATTAATTCTAAAACGAAGGAGCTCTCTAAAGTTTCCTTCATTAAAAAATGGAATATCTGGTTCGATAACTATGCTCCAATCATCCTTTTGTTCCTGAACGAGATATTCTTTCTAGCAAGAAATATGTTGGTTTCAATAATCGCTTTCAGTCTTTCAATATTGCTCTTGTGTACAATTTCTTAATTTGTGCGAATTTTTAGCTTTTTTTATTTTTTTTATTTATACGAACTAATATTTTATTTGTCTTGGGAAGCGATCGCCCCGATCGCCCCCCCCCTAAATCCACCCCTGTCATCAACGTCCCAGACCTCTTAAAAAGTCTCAAATTTAATATCATAAAGAATGAGAGGCGCCACAATA
>MQRK01230833.1:4330-15715 GCA_001938485.1 Girardia tigrina
CATCTAAAATATCAATTTTCCATCTGGGTGGGAGAAACACATTTCCAAATACTAAACTCAACATACAAAATTCAACATACCAATTTCAACATACCAAATTTAAAATATTCCTCACAAAGTCATTAGTTTACTTTAGTAGCAAATAGAAAATACCCCAATTTTGCTAACATAATAGAAAATACCCAAAATTGATAAGTCGATTAAAATATCGGATCTACGTCAATTCAGCGCGCGACAATTCAATTAAAAGGCATATGTTCAATAAAAATTAAAAGTTATAAAAGGAGATAAAAAAGGATTGTGGTTTGGCTGCCTTGATAATTTGGTATCGCGTCAATTAAGCGCAGACAATTCAGCGTGGACAATACAACAATTTTTAAATAAATTTATGAGGAACAATAATTTCAGTTTCCAAATTTGCATAAACCAGATATCAACATTTTAAATATAAATATAAACATATTGCTATTTTAATTTGTGAATAATTTTTTATTCGGAATTTTAAGTTATTATATATAATTCAAAAGTTATGTGTTTTTTTACAATTTTATCTTAAATTAAAATTTTTTATTAATATTTTTTCAATGGATTTACAAAATTTTCATTGAACACTTTTAATCGAACAAAAATGTACCCTCTTCTGGTACTAGACCATCAAGAGCAGCCACTGTCACGACCTCAGTAAGAAAATGGTCAGGAAAAGACAAAATTTCCGACAAAAAACACCAGCAAACCGAGTATTCACAAAAAGTCCATGGTCTAGGAATGATGATCAACAGAATGAAGTAGTCACTGCAATGATTCAGTTGGTAGCGAGTGCCATGATGCCTTAGGATGTAGTTGACAACGATGACTTTAAACACTTTGTGAAAGTATGTACTAAAAGACAGTATAAGCTTATTTCTTCAAGGACAATTTCTCGTACTAAAATTCTGAATTTACACAGTGCAATGAAGTTAGCAGTTGATAAAAAACTAAATGAAGACAATGCAATCTTGGAAACTGAAAATATTGTTCCTCATAAATTTGTTTAAAAATTGTTATATTGTCCGCGTTGAATTGTCGCCTCGCTGAATTGTCCGCATTGAATTGACGCGATACCAAATTATCAAGGCAGCCAAACCACAATCCTTTTTTATCCCCTTTTATAACTTTTAATTATTATTGAACATATGCCTTTTAATCGAATTATCAAATTCTTCAAGCGAAGAAACCTCATTTCCTATCGAAATTTCCATTTTACTAATTAAATTAAGAAACTAAATACCCCAATTTTTTAAATAAAATAGAAAAATGAAAAAAAATAAAATTTAAGGTATTTTATATTATCTTGTCAAAATTTGGGGTATTTTCTATATTAACCCTTAATATTATTGATAAATTTATTTCAGATGTATTAATTATATAATATTTATATTAATAATTATATATGTATATTTTTTTAACCTTGCTGGAAACGGCCATTTAATTCTTCGAAAGCGTTATACATTATTAAATATTAAATCCGGACGACTAAAGTTGACTAACGCGTTCAAAGGTTTATAGTAAGGTCTTCGAGCAAGAACTGGGAAAAGCTATTTTATCATGAGATAATTTTAATATAAATTTAAATAATGTAAGGGATATTAAAATTATCATATTTATTCGATAATTAATTAATCAATCGGTTTTTGTTAAAGCAATTATTTAAAAAGGTTTTAAAATGAAATTATAATATTAAGTTAATAATTATTTTTCCAAAGTAATTTATTTATTGTTTCGAATTTTTTTGCTCATCAAATCGGTTTTTTACGTTACAATTATAAAAATAAATAAATTTAATTAGAAAATAGTAACAACCACGTAAACCATTTAAAAGTGAATTTTTACAAATTTTATATTTTTTTTCATAATAAAAATTTAGGAAATTAGTTCATTAGAAAAAAAAATCATTTTAACTTTGGAAACTAATTTTATTTTATTTCAAAATCACCGCCGTTTTATCAATCAAATAGAACCGGAGGGCCCAATAGACTCTGGTACTTAAATCCCTTGATATATCCTAAGAAGTTTTCGTCTTTAATGATTATATTACGGAATATTATGTTATCCTTCTTTTTTTTCAAGATGACCTTGATCAATAAAATAAGTTCATTTTATTCAATTATAACAATTACTTTTGCAAATATTAAATGAAATTCAATTCAGATTCTACACGCAAACATTTGTAGATATTCATTTAGTTAAATAACAAATGAAGCAGACAAGACAACTCAGCAGTGGTGGAAATTTTCATCATTTCCTGACTGTTTAATTACATATTAATGACTAGCCACGATCACGGCATTTATCCCTTGAGACAAACCTAGATGGCCTGATTAGGTCTTGAGAGAGTTGAAATAAGAACTGACGGGAAAGTTTGCCTCAGTAAAAGAGATCTGAAATCAATTAACATAGTAGATCTGTGTCCCCAAAGGGTAAATTGTAAATTATTAATGGCCACTCACATATTGAAGGAACTTAGTAAAATATATCTTAAATTCAATATCATCCTAGTTAAATCGAATGCAATTAACGTTGAAAATTTGAATAATCTCAACTAATATTTTATTTAATGTTTAATGAACTATATTAATAATTTATTATTCAATTTAATGTCATGTTTACACTTCATTTTATCCATTTTTGTAACAGTAGTACAAATAATAATTATTATGATAATAATATTATTTAATGACCAAAAGAAATAAAATATAGAAGAATGTTAAAATAATTTGAGACTAAATAAATGAAAGAAAATTATCATTTTTATTTTTATAAATTCTTTTAGTTATAATATAATATTAATTAATTAATTTAATATTTAACAGTCTGGTTTGCGAAATATTTCTTAATATGAAAATAACTGGAAAATGTTCTTTAATTAATCAAATAATGAATTATTTCATTAAGATGAAATTATTTTTCTTTTCTTTTTTTTTGAGGGGTTTCCGAAAATAATTGTTGATATTAAAATAATTTAACAATAATGAATAGAACTAATACGAAAAACAAATTGGAGGATTGGCCGAATCAGAGGCGTATCTGAAGTTTATTAAATTAATTAATTTTTATGTTTTTGTAAATTTTTAACTCTAATTAAAATGAGTAATAAACTAAATTAATATTTGATGTGTACATTAATAATTCTTTTTGGTGATGACTTTTCTGTATTGCTAATCAGATAAAAGCTTAGAATTTTGTTAATAATCCTAAATATTAATTGTTTTTAGATGTTGTAACACGGAAACTCCACACAATTATTTAAAAATTAAAAAATCAATAGGATTTTTTGTTTTCTCCTTGAGAGTTAGATGATCATGCGAAAAGGAGAATATTATGCGGTATAAAATTTGAAAATATTGTTCGAAATGTAACCCATCGACATCAAATTCCTTCACTGAATGATGTGGACATTATAAATGGTTTTTTGGTCAAATGTTTCATAGCTTAGTCGACTTGGAACGTCATTTAATTCTCATTTATCATTAAGATTAAAATTAATAATTTGGAAAACAATCCGGACAACAAATTGAATGATTATTACACGTTAATAAAATTCACAATTTTTTTCCCAACAAAGCCTTTATACCACTTATTTTGAAAAGATCATTAGTTATTATATTTTCTTAATAAATAGTTTAACTCCTTAATAACAAACCACATTTTTATAGAAAAAAATTTATTATTAAAAGTTTTTATAGCACAACGCTTAAGCCTTTCCCACGTCTAGGAAGAAATGGCACTTTATCGTTTTTATCTCTTCATTTGATTTTCTAATAAAATTGATATCCAAAAACCTTCTATATTCCGGTCAGAGCGGGTACAAAAAAGTACTGATCTCTTCGCTGAGTCGGAATTTTAAAAATATTTATTATAATTTGTTATTAATATTTATATTCCGACAATCATTTTCTTATGTTAAAGTTATGTTATCTTTCGAACGTTAAAGACTATAAAAGTATTAAAAAAGATTTGTTAATCTGAAAGCTATCACCCAAATCTCTTTCTGTACTTTTATGTTACTAATAAAATAAAATCTAATTTATCTAAATATTATAAAACTTTATAATTATGATTAAATTATATAATAATTAAAAATCAGATAAAAAGAAGATTAATGATATGATCACTGAAACACAAAGCAAGAGTCTTTATTAATAAATGATTTTTTTGAAATTAACTTTTGATTTTATTTAATATCTCATTGTAAAGATTTTAATTGCTATGATATAATAATTTGATAATATTTTAAAATATAAAATTAAATATAATAAAATAAAAAAAATATAATAGACAGGATGAAGTAATTGCTGTAAATATCATACATTTGGAGTCAAATACTAATAGTAAGGTTTACCATACGGGATTGACAAATAAAACATTAATAAATAAATATACGATTTTCCCATAAGAAATTAAGTAATTAATTTAGCATAAATCAAAAAATAACAATATAGGTCAGATAAATCCAGTACATTAGACCCCCTTAAGATTAAGAAGTACTACAGTTGTTATATATGAGTTCCGTTGTCTTTGCTTTGTATTGGTATGACTTAAACGTTCTTTAAATTATGAGTGATGAAATCGTTAATGAATTTTAGTGTGAATGTTTTATTCGACAAAAATATGCAATTTTTTAAACGATGTACATTCGGAAAGATGGTATCGCAAAGGGTTCCTCATTAGCACCAAAGTTGGCATCAAGTTTTAAAACGTTTTAAATTGATACATACCTTGGAGAAAAACCTGTTCTCTTCAAGAAATATGTAAATGAATTCTTTCTTGTTCTCAAAATCAATCCCCTAGAGAACCATTCTTAACATTCTTGAATGGTTTTCATCATAATATTAAATTCATTACATAATTGGAAGTTAATAACAAACTTCGTTTTCTTGACATTCTTGTCACTATTTATCATCATCAGTAACTTTATTTGTGTTTTAATTTATTTTTTTTATCTTACCGTGAAATTCAAAATCGACAATTTAATGAAAGCTAATCTGGCGTACAAATTTAATAATCGTGGACGTAAAAACTCTTACATTGGAAAGACAAATAGTCATCTTAAAACATGTAATTCCATATTGATTGATTTCTTCATGTTTTGTTTTTACTATTTATTTTGCAATATAGTTGGACTTAAGATAAGATAATTGGAAGAACGTTGCGTTCTTAATAATATTTAGCTTGAAGATGGTGGAAAATCCACCAAAATATATTGAAATAAAAAGCTTTTTAAAGGTTTATTTTCGAATTTTATTTAAAATGTGTTAATAAATTGTTAAAAAATTAATAAAAACAAAAATGATAATTATATTTTAAAAATTTCAATAAAAAAAATCAAGAATGTTTAATTTTTTTATTTTTATTTAAAATAAAACAATTGCTTTAATCAAACTAAAATTGCCTTATTGAACTTGTTATAGATTTCTTCAGCAAAGAAGTCAACCTAGAAATTAAAAGATAAGCAACGGATAAAAAGATAATTATTTTCAATTTTTTTAAAAAATATTTAAACATCTATTTTATAATTCTTTTACAATAAGTCGTGTTGAAACAAGAGCCAATCAATTTCTTCATAATAAAACAAAATATTTCTACTCCCTAAGCAAGTATTAGACATTTTTTCCTTTTATAAATTTTAGCTTTCCTAAAAACCATTAGATTTTAAACAAATTTGGCATCACATCACAATCTATACAGAAATTGAAAAATAATAAAAATTTTTTTAACCATTTAATGGGAAAATAGGAAGTCCTTTTTATATTTATTTTTATTGTACTTCTAAACATTTTTTTTTTAAAAATTAAATTTTTTAATCCCACTTTTAAATAAAAAAACTTTTTTAATTATTATAAAATAAATACAATTATTATTTTATATTTCTGTTTCTTTTTATTTGATTTAAGTTGCAAAAAATGTAAGGATTCAATTAATGCTTCTTGTCAAAACAAATTAGATAAACAAAAATTGAAATAAGTACAATTAATTTTGTTTAATTTTACTTTTTTTTCAATTTAAATTCATTTTATTTTATTTTTAAAAATATATATAAATGTTTTAGAGCGAAAGTTTAAAATCATTTTTGTTTTATTAATTAAAAATTTTGATTTATTAAAAATTATAAATAATACATTAATATAATCATTTACTCGGATATTATTTATAATTATCTAAGGAATATAGTATAAATATTATATAATCATTAATTATATTCTTATTTTACAGATGGTTTCCCTTTTTAAGTATTACATTATATATATTAAGTCTAAACAAATAATTAATTACAGGTGATTTTTATTTTTTATTAAACTTTCAAAGTAATAATTAATTTATATTTTATTTAAATTTAATAAAACTGAATATTAAATTTATATTTTTTTTAAAAAAATAAAAATAATAATATTTTATTATTTATTACTTGAATAAATCATGCAAAACTATAATAAATTATATTTTTTCTGAATTTAGGAAGAATAAAAAACGTTTAGAGATTGCGTGTTTTAGAGATTCAGTTTTGAGGAGAAAAAGAAAAAACACAAGTGAAAGTTATTTACTCACAAAAATAATATTTATTTTTTTTATTATTTTCCTTGCAATTTTTTAAACATTATTTTTAATATTTTTCTTAGGAAAACACTTATATTTTTTAATTTTTTTATAAAAAAATATAATTTTATCATAATGATAGTGTGTTTTGGTTGAAAAAAATTAAAATATAAAAAAACAGATCATTAAAAATTTTGTATGAACTATATTTATTTTTCTTCAAAGAATTCATTTATTAAAATTTTATTTTTTTCATTTATTAGGAAATGAAATAATTTAATTTATCTTGTTTTTAAATTAATATAAAAAAATTATACATCTTTAATTATTACGAAAACCAATTTAATTGAATAAAATATTTTGTTCTTTTTCAAAATACATAAACAACAGTTGTAAACAAAATTTGAAAAATATAATCAATAGTTAAGAAAATATTTTATTTTTTTTCAAATAAGAGTAAACTGAGAAAGTCATTTTTTTAATTAATTAATTAATCAAAGGAATCATATATCATCATTATTTCGCTTTTTTATTTATCTCGGTTGTAACATTTTACTCAAATTTTCTTTGCATGTTTTTACAACACTGAGAAAATTAATTTCAAGTTTTCGAAATGCGATGTGTTTTTGAATGAGACTTTTTATAGATTTTGCTAAAATTTTTTAGCCTAGATTGAATTATATATTTAATGTTATTTTTTAGTTTACAAAAAGTGTTTAGTGTGCTGAAAAACTATGCTTTACTAACCATACAGAGACTTCAATATAATCAAGGGTCCCGTGAAGTATGGATCCTTTCTTGTCCCTCTTGTCATTGTACTTATACACTGTAGAATAAAGTTACACTATTCACTTATATCCACATAAACATATTCTTACTCAGATAGAGATAAATATTTATTTTACATCTTCTGCATGGTTGTACTTTTATCATACTTTCATCTCCCCTATATACTCTCTCATACCTATGTCAATTAATCTGACAACCTGTTACTTGACGACGCTAGTACAAATTCTTTCATTAATAAAAATGTGGCTGATAAGTTGGGTTTAGTCGGAGAAACCAAAGAAATGATAATTCGAGTTTTGAATGGTACCAAATCAGTAAAGGCTGTTAGAGTAAATGTTGAACTGAATTCCACAAATGGATCATTAAGACAAATACTGAGTCTATTAGTCGTTGATGACGTAACTGGAGACTTAAAAGTGTGATATAGGGAAAAAATAAAATGCAAATCGCCACACTTGAAGGAAATTCCGTTTGGAAATTTCGGAAAACAGAATCAGGTTGACGGGCTTTTA
This sequence comes from Girardia tigrina, assembly GCA_001938485.1. Classification (NCBI taxonomy): domain Eukaryota; kingdom Metazoa; phylum Platyhelminthes; order Tricladida; family Dugesiidae; genus Girardia; species Girardia tigrina. Next base: position 12,202 of record MQRK01230833.1, read on the forward strand.
GGAGCAGATTATTTAAATCTACAATATTCTATGAAAGAAGTTAAAGGAAGAATAAATGAACCAATAGCTCATTTGTCACCGCTCGGGTGGACCTGTGTTGGTAAAGTTTTGACAGAGAGAAATCATAAAAGGAGCAACTTTATGATGTGCTTCTTAACTGGAGAGAGACAACATAAGTCACTGGAATCAAGCGAGGCAACTCGATTCACGGCACATAATCGTGAACGACAGTTCAGAAAAGACCGAGTCAAAGGAGAAAACTATAATCGAGTCAAATATTTCAAGGGTCAATCAGGTGTTAGCTTTAATCGATTTTCAAATGCTCCTCCGTACAGAAGTAAAAATGATTTTGAAAACAATAAAATGGGTTACTTTGATGAAAATTGTGATAATCGAGAACATAGAGGACAAGATTGTTTTATGGAAGAAAGAGGAGGTCGAGGTAATTACCGACCACCAAGAGACAATGATCGAGGCAAAAATGCTGACGAAGGATTTCTTAACAATACGCCATTCGACAACCATGAAATGCCTATTACTGAAAAGGAGCCGGATTCATACAAAAATTATGACGAGGCATCAGTCAACAATGAAGCAAATTATGAACGGGATATTGTGGAAAATGAAACGATTGATATAAAAAATCGAATTGGAGAGAAATTGAAGATGATACTGTGAAAATAAAGACCACTGAGATTAATGTCCTTGAACGGCGGAAGGCTCGCCATAGGAAAGATCGGCTAATGAATCAAAATAGTAAAGAAATTCGAAAGGTTAATGATGATCCAGATGTTTTCAGTGGAACAGAGGAATACAGAAAAGAAAGTTCTACTAAAGAACAAAATGATGAACATGATTCTCATAAAAATCAATACGGTCGTCAAAAGCAATCGCTCAGAATGTTAGTTCGTTTTAGACAAATGTCATGGTAAGGAGAATGTGAGTGTTCATGGCGAGAAGAATGTGAGTGTTCGTGGCGAGTTGAGTGCGAGTGGTTGTCACAAGGATGGTATGGGCGGATGCGGCGAGGAGAACACTGTCGGGACGAGCGAGAAGAATACGGTTGGGGCGAGCGAGGAGACAGCGAGCAGAGGGTCAACAGAGTCAGGACAATTATGATGATTAATTGCTTCATGCGGGGGAGGAATAGAAGATTCAAAAAAATGAACCAATTAATTATCAAATTATAATTGTAAAAAAACATTTAATTTGATTATTATTATCAGTGTAAAAAAATTCAAGGTCGAATTTGTTTAAATCGACCAATTTAATGATTACTTTTATTTACTGTAAAACGAAATTTTTTGAAATAAAGATTAAAATAATTGTGAACGTGACTCGGTTAATTTAAATCTGTGTTAAATTTCAAATATTCATTTTTTTGCAAAACGGCTGATTTAATGAATCAAAATTTCTCAAGATATATAAAGGAAGCCATAAAAAGAATGAAATTATCAAGAAAATAAAACTCAGCACATGCACATGGTAAGAGAAGTTGAATGATATTTCTTTCATGACCTTTGAACATGTTTTATTGCATGACATCAATTTTTATTATTTGATCTACGATTGGAATCTGATGTAAAATATGACAATTCAGTTTTGTACGAGGTTTTGTCATTCTTTGAAACAATGTTGTAACAATAAATATATCTTAAAAAGTTTTTAATCCTATTCCTTTTCCTTTGATACATTGTAACGTAAGGGTGGGTGTTATTTAAGAAATAAATGAGGTTGGAGTATTAAAAAGTGTCGACTGTAAGGAAACAAATATTCCAAAAACTATTTATATGTCCATTCCAATGAAAAAGGCATGAGCCCACAGGTGTTTTTATCAGTCATTACCAATAGCCTTTTATGATTCATATTTACAAATGAAAGAAGACAATCTCATTATTATTTTGATTCGTAGTTTGTATATTATTGATTTTATTCTTTAATAATAATTCACTGTTTTATAAAATAAAAATGTATCATTATCAAATCCAGTTTTAATTAGATAATTTTATACAAATTGTAAATTAAATTAAATTATTAAAAATAATGTTAAAAATAATGTTAAAAATAATGTTAAAAAGCATTTTATTTCTTTTACCAATTATGATTTTTTATAATCTTATAATAAATGTCAAATAAATTGAAAAGAAAAGAAAGTTTTTTTAAACTATTTTTTTGAGATAAATAAAAACAAAAGAATTTTTTCAATAAATTTTACTTTGAGAAAGATCTCTTTGATAATTGTGAATATGTTGAAAATGTTTTCAAATATGATTGAAACAAATGATAATTTTTATAAATAATTATTCTTTAATATTTTAATTTATTCAAAATATTTTTTTTACTTCAACTCTTACTTCATTAAAAATTTATTCAGTTATACGCTAATTTTGTTTATTTATATTTTTTTCGTAATTAGAAATATTTATTTAGAAGTATCACAAATATATATATAATTTATGAATGTATAATTAATGCCAGAGAATATCGAGATAAATTTGGTTATATTTCTATCAATTATTGAAAGGAAATTGTAACAATTGTAACAAAACAAAATCATATGAAAATAAAATGCCGACAGTTTCGGGAGTTTCGCAATAATGCGAGAAAATAAACTTTTCTGTGGGATATCTTTTAAATAAAGTGGTAAAATTTGCAAATTATTTTATATTATCATATTTTTATTTTAATCAATTATTTATTAAAATTATATCCAAGATAAAATAAAAATAATAATATAAAAATACTATAACATTACCAAAAAAGATTCGTATCCAGTTCCACTCTTAAAAGATTTGAAAACCAGACTAAACAAAGCAACCATATTTTCTAAAGTTGACCTAGCAAAAGCATACTACCAAATACCGATGAAACAAGAACACATTAACAAAACCGCAATTATATCACCTTTTGGATTCTTCGACTTTAATACAATATCGTTCGGCTTAAAAATGCAGCCACAACATTCCAAAGAATTATGGATAATATTTTCATGAACAACCAAAAAGTAGTAGTTTATTTAGATGACATATTAATCGGGGATGAAAACGAGATCATCTACAACATATTGAAAACGTTTTAGAATAATTAACAAAGAGCGCTTTAAAGATCAACCTAGAAAAATGCGAATTTTTTAAAGAAGAAACCAAAAATAACAGAAAATTTAGAAGCCTAATTAAAAAACCGTTCACAAAAACTTTCGAAAACAAATATGACGGACCGTACAAGGTTAAACTGATAACAAATAATACAGTGAACATAAATGGTCACGACAAATATGTCAATTTAAGGAGAATTAAATTAATCGAAAAAGACTCAAAGGAAAAGATTACAATTAAACAAAACAATATAGAAACAAAACAACAATCTGAGAGAAGAAACAAAAATAAAAACCTAATTACAAATATTAATTGCGATAACATAAACGAAAAAAGCAAATTGTCAAAAAACCCAAATGATAATAAATATAAAGATATTTTCGCACTTATTAGAGACCGTTTGAACGATAAAATAATTG
>MQRK01230837.1:4938-16938 GCA_001938485.1 Girardia tigrina
ATATATATATATATATATATATATATATATATACTTAAATTATACACCAAATCCGCAAATTACCAATTTAAACACAACATGCTCCCTGTCATCATAGCACATTTATTGATTCGGCAAAAGGGGTAAACCAATCAGATTTGCAACCCTTAGACCGCACCTTGAGTAACCGAGTTCGGCCTGTTCACCCCCGCACGACTGCCGCACTCACCGCTAGCTCACTTAAAAATCACCTAGTTTTTGATCGTCCGCCAGCAGCTATCGCACGTCACTCAAGAAGTGCGACTCAAACAAACCGTCTTTGAGATTGCACGCATCTACCACCACCTTTAAGAAGAACAAGCTCGCTTCCCGGCACAACTCGGTCTCCACTGTTGACATTATCTCTCGCGCCCTCCTATCGACAAAAACTCTGCTTGCAGAGGCAGTATCTTTGCAAGCGCCGCCTCACTCTGCCCCCTGCAGCCCCTCAGCATATCCACCACCTTTTTACGCTGCTGTCCAGCTCACTTTGGTGCAGGAATCTAAAGAAAAGAAGGCTGGTTCTTGATTACTGGGAACTGTTTGATTACATGTCGAGCCATACCTCCAGAACCTTTGTCCGCTCAGAGAAACTCCAGACTTTTTGCTATATGAGATTAAAGTTAAAGGGTTGGCTTTTGGTAAGAAATATCAGCATATGATAGTTTACATGTCGCTTTGATTCGGTAAAATGGTGTATCAACAGAAACAGGCATTATATTTACTCTGGAATAGTTTTATCTGAATATTCCTCAAAAAATAATTCGGAAAATTATGAAGCGCATACTTGTGTTAAATCTCGTAGGTAAGCGCATTATACCAAAACTTCGATATTTCAAAGGTAAAAAATGTTAAAGGACTTAAAAATTGATTCAAAACCAATAATAGCAAAAATGTAGTGGTCGTATACTAAAGTAAGTAAAGAAGGTGAAGGCAAACGGAACACATCGATGGCAGTGTAGTAACAGTGCCATAAAAAGGCCGAGCTATTTGTACCACAGCAGCCTAGCGAGTCACTACCTAATGTACAGGTAATTGCAGTAGCTGCGTAAAAACGTCAAAAAATAGTTAGTAGGGATTAATAAAACATCGAAATAGGACAAGAGATTGTGACATTCTCAAGGCCTTTAAATAGTGGCTAAAGTTGTAATTGAGTGAATGTTGAAAGATCAACATAATAAAAAATAATTACTGGGTTCGATCGAATAAAACTTGGACCATATAAATTTGATCAAACTTATGGCAGCAAAACTAGTTATCGAGAAAACAGCCAAAGTCGAATTCCTTGCAATTAATTAATGATAAATTTAATGACAGTTTAAAATGCACTTTTAATTAATACTAAATAAGGCAAAGTTCGTATAAGGCGCACGTTTAGTGGAGGCCGGATACTAAAGTTAATTGCGGAAGAGGTAGCAAACGAAACACTTCTATGACATTGCAGCGTCAGCGCAAATAAAGCGGATAGAAAATGCTCCTTGAATGGATCAGAGTTAAATTGTAATTTAAGAGCAAATTAGAACTGACATCGTAAAGAAATCATCGAAACATCGACTTAGAATGATAATCAAACAGATGAAATAAACAAGAATAAAACACAAAACCTCGATGAATAAATCTTGCGTTGATGATGTTTTCTGCAAAGCGGAGATAGCTACTACTAAAGGATTTATATCGGATACAACTGTTGCTGAAGCAAAGAAAAACGATCGAAATTGTTTTTACAAAATTTATAAAAATCTATGAGCATTATACTTTGTTCTTTATATATTTTGTTTTAAATTTGACAATTATTAAAATCATTGACAAAACAGGGTCCCAATGTTTCAAACTTGATATGCCGTGTTGTGACAAGAAATGAAGTAGAAAGCGGTAATTGTATGTTTCAATGTTAACATTCGTAAAATAAAATTAAAAACTTTGGAAGCTTTACACTGACTTCAAATTAAAAGATTTTAAAATAACGTTTTTAAGGAAACTATTATCCGTGACCCGAAAAATGCGGGAAACGACAAAACACAACTTTATTATCAATTAACAATTTAACAATTATCCAAAACACACTCTCTAAATGACAATATTCAGAGCCACTAAGAGCAAATAATCCTTAAATTCACGTTCTTTGTAAACAAGAATAATTGCGACAAGACATTTAGATAATTCAACGTATTAGGCCATGTCATAAGTAATGTTGTTTTTTTATTATTGATTTGTAATTAATTTGTTAGATTGATTTCAACACGTGTATTTTATACATCATATATTTAATAATATTTCGTAGAAGGTATAATGAATTTGGATAAGAAGAAAAACATGGGAAGCTATCAACTCTCAGAAGACCATTTACGAAATTGTATGCTTTATCAATTTAATAAAGAAAAAATACTACAGTGGCGACAAGAAAAATTAATGCCCTTTATCCTGGAGCTCTAGATGTTTAAAAGTGTCAGATATGGTTTGGAAAATTTTAAAAATGCAATTTCGATCTGAAAAATGAAGAAAGATCTTGTCGACCGTCAACTGTAGATGATGACAGTTTCCGTTTGGTAGTCGATGAAAATCAAACAATAACGCAGGAAAAATTAAGCTCTGTAAAAGACATAGATATGAAGGCAATCCATCAACATTTAATATCAATGGCGAAAACACACAAAGTTAGTAAATGGGTTCCACTTGATTTAAGCGAAAACAACAAACTTCAAAGATTTTACATCTGCAATTTGTTCCTATTGTGTCAAAAAATGAACCTTTTCTGGATAGAGTTATAACGGGAGAGGAAAAATGGGTCTTAAACGACAATCTCAAAAGAAAAATACAGTGGCGTTTTCGTGGACAAGCATCAACATCGATTGCAAACTCAATATTCATGCAAAAAAGGTATTGTTAGGCACTTGGTGGTGTACAAGAAGTATCGTCCACTATGAGTTATTAAAACCAGATAATACAATTAATGAAGATACGTACGTAGAACAACTAACTCGTTTAAATGCAAACATCAAGGAGAAGTTGTCTGCGATTGCAAATAGAAAATAGGTTATATTGCATCAAAAAAACATACTTCAAAGAAGACGCTGTAAAAAAAATAAGGAATTTAACTTGGATCTTCTGACTAACCTACCGTATAATCAGATTTAGCACCTTCAGATAATCATTTATTTATGTCTTTGCAATTCGTTCTGGTAGGAATAAAACTAAGCTCATTTGGTGCTCTCAAAAATACTCGTCAAGGGAATTTTTGAGAGCACCAAATGAGCTTAATTTTTACAAATCAAGATTAGAAAAGTTGGTTTCACGGTGCGAAAAAGTTATTCAACACGATTGAGACTATATTGTAGATTAAAATACTTGTCTTTGCAAAAAACTTAAAAATTAATCTTCAATAAAAAATGACTTTACTTTTAACATGACCTTATACTTAGATTTGCTGTCTGTTTGACTAGAAATTCCACGAAATATACGATTTATAGTTTTCTTTGCTCTTTTGTTCTCTATTCATTAAATTTATATTTCAAAAATATTTTTAGTATTTTTACGAATTATTAATAAAAAATCAACATATTTTCAAAACATTTATTACATTTATATTTATTAACGAATTTCGTAATTACTTAATTTGTTTTGCGAGCAAATGTAAGTTTTGACATCGTGCTTTTGTAGTCCGCCCATTTTTCGGTGAACCTGCTGTTACATTTGATAGTTCAACGATCACTCAGAACAACTTCTCTTCGACTTTGAATCCAAACAATATTCTTTCTTAAACAACAATTGTCTTAAGCATCAAAATTACTTTTCCAAGATATTCATGAATCTTAATATTATTTGTTTTAATTCAAATTTTATTTCTTAGCGATCTTAATGCAAAACAGATTTAAAAGTAATTTCTTTTACTTAAATATATTGTGTCAAAAGGGATAAAAGCAATTTGATTATATTTTATAACTATCTGATTCGTAAATTTTGTGGCGTCCCATTGGTTATATAAACAGTTAATAAAATTCCTTGCTTGATATAAATTAAAGGAAGACCATTTATTTTCAATGTGATGTATCAAGAAAAGAAGAGTGTATGGCCATATATCGATAGTCCTTGGGATTTACTGGTTCCATGTGAAGAAGACAATTCGACATCAAAGGAAAACAAAATGTCTGCCTTATGTATATCCAGCCATATTCTCGGTATTTTTTCAGGATATATTTACCCTTTTGTAGGAGTTTTTGGAGTAATCTTTAACTTTATGATCTTTTATGTTTTCATGGTAAAGTATCCAGCTAAACTAAGAACGAGACAATTGATCTATTTGTCCGCTCTTGCCATTGCTGATAACTTTAGTATTATAACATTCGGATGGCTTTGGATATTTCCTGCTAAAGGTTTACCTTATATAACCAAAGGAATGACTTACTTTTTTACATTCAATGAAAACGATCCGCTGTGTAAAGCACATAGATATATTTATTCATTTGCGTCTACATTAGCAGTAAATCTGTTTTTATTAACCAGCATTGATCGGTGTCTATCAATTTATAAACCTCTGAAATATAGTAAAAAGGGTAAAACATTTGCTTGGACTTTAGTAGCTATTACGACCGTCATTAGCGGAATCATGATGACTCCATTTGCCATAATCATAAGTTTGAATGTCAACAAACAGAATCTTATTATTTGTTGGATAAATGACGAACGTTTCGCAGTTTCTGGTCAGCTTTATCATGTTCTGTTTTCGAATTGCGGTTTCATTCAAACTGTTGCCATAATAACAGTAAATTTGTGTTTATTAATTAAACTTAAGAATGGACAAGAATTAAGAAAGGAATTGCGAAATCAAACCGGAAGCGCAAGTAAAGAAATATCCGCATGTGTTTTGTTGGTCGTTTTGTCCAGCATATTTGTCGTTGGGTCACTGCCTCAGAGTATTGCTTATATGTTTGCTATGTTTTATCAAAATGTACCAAATTCTGAAGACCTTGTAAGGTTAAGCTATAATTTTAGTGATATTGGGTGGCATTTGTTTTTCATACAAGAAGCAACCAACTGGTTTGTGTACATGGTGAGAATGAAAAATTTCCGCTACGAAACACTAAAAATGTTAGGCTTTAGTCGCTTCATTTCCTTTCCTTCAACGAATAATCATACGCAACGAAATAAAATGGCTCACAGTTCGGGATCAATGTACGACAATCAGCCCGATTAAACTAATTTACTTTATTTTGCACCAACACAACTTGACTTTATTTTTTTGACAGAAATTGATGTACCAAAACATATGATAATAAATATATTCGTGTTTTCTTCTGTTTTAATGTATTTAATGAATATAAACGTTACAAACACAAATAAAAGAAACTGTGAAACATTCACCAATGGTGTAAGTACTTATAGTAAAGCCTGATGTCGTAGCAAAATTCGATTCCAAATCTTTTATTAGGGATGTGGAAGTAAAAGAAAGCTCAGGAACTAATAGTTCACAATAGTTAGCCTTAATATGTATCGGAAGCATAAAATGACAAAACTATTGACTCTTAATTACAAAAAAGGTTAAGAAGAATGGGTGGATGCTCTAGCTAACGCTTCCTGAAAAGACTATGCCGTTAGAAACAAAAGAAAAATCAGGCCAGTGCTTGATTATGGTAGCTGCTTGACTATATCTCAAGCCTCATTTGGAGAAGTTAGTTTGCACAGAGAAACTCCAGGTTATATGGAAATGAAGATAAAAAGAGTAGACTTCTGGTAGAATATTAACAAATAATGAATTACATGTGAAAGTTTATTATAGTTTATCAAATAATTCAGGATGAACTGATGATTGAATCCTAGAGGATGAGTAAACTGTTACAAAATTAGCACATTTCAAGGGAAAATGTTAATTAAAAAGAGTTAAATTTTACTTTATTTAGGCAGTCCTAGATCAAAGAAGTGTTGAATAAAAATGTTGAAAAATAAATATGTAATAAAGTCTAAATATATAAACAATCCAACATTGTAGGGTAAAAATGACTATTTGTCATGGTTCGTTTATGACAATTTAAAATAAGTTATTTTGCCTGATATAGAGTAATAATATTCTTCCACATTCGCCTTTGAGATCTTCAACAAAAATCTATGAAATGTGTCCCTTCATTTAAATATAACAAAATTTAATAATCAAAAATACTTAATTCGAAAAAGGTGATATCGAACAATTTATATCCTGTTACTCTTTTTATTCATTTTTATTTATAATATAACTAATTTATATCTTGAGTAGCAAAGCAAACAAAATATTGTTGCTTCTCTGTGTTCTCCCAGTTTTTCAAATACTGAGGATCTTAGAAGGAATTTATTGTCAACTTTCAAAACTTTAGTTAAAAACTTTCAGATAATCTTTACTTATCAGTTTTACATAAGATTCCAAAAACAAATATAAAAACATTTTAATAGGACTTCCAAAGATACATAAAAAAGGAATACCTTTAAGACCCGTGTCAGATCTTATAAAATTAAATTTGAATTAATTAAATAAAATATTACACAATCAACAAATTTTGAATAATTCTAAATTTGTATTATATAACTATTACGGGGTCGAGAGCAGAGTTAACCTTTGACTTTCCTTTTATTCTGTATATAACTGATGTATGTGTGTTTATGATTTAGGTTTATTAAATATATGCAGTGCAGATCTTTTGTCTTCTTATAACCCGTTTTATCAATGATTAGAAAGTCTCAATATATGGTAGAGAAATATCTAGATTCAAAATCAAAACCTTTATTATCATCTGAATTTTTGTGTCGTGATAGTTTTGAATTTGATTATTTCATTATTAATTATGAAGTACAGAATGAAGGTGAATTTATGGTTTCTTTTGACATCTCTAGTTTATTTACAAATGTTCCTTTGGTTGAAACTTTGAATTTGTGTGGTGATATATGAAAAAATAATCAATCAGAACATCATATTGTCGAGAAGGTTAGGTTTCGTGAGTTATTAAGTTTTGCAACATCAAATGTTCATTTTCTTTTCAATAATGAGTAGTATAAGCAAACTGATGGGGTTGCTATTGGTTCACAGTAAGCACCAACGTTAGCTTCTGTTTTTCTTTCAAAGATTGAAAATAAAATTAAATTGTTTGATGGTAATCAACCTTTAGTATATGAAAGATATTTGATAATGTATGTATAAATTAGAAATAGACTAAAAGAAAAAAGTCAGTACAGTGACAAAAAATCCCTGAGTCTATTTTTAACAAATGCTTAACAGTAATAAATAAAATATGAATATTATAATAAATTTTTATTTATCGAATAACGATTATAATGGAAGGTGAATAAAGTTGATATCGATCACGAAACAGGAAATTTGATAGGAAGTTTGTTAATAAAATTACAAATATAATTACTTTGATACCCAACATCTTCTAAATTTAACTGTTGTTGATCTTCACTATTTCGATGTTCAATATTGTTAGAGTTCAGTTATTAATTTATTAGAATTGTCTTCTATGTTCTTGTTCCTTAATAATCATAGAGCTATGAAAACTTCTTCTTTTCTTTTTTACAATATTTACGGATTTAAATGCTGCAGAAGTGTTTATTGAAAGCATTAATGGAAAACTAAAAAATTATAAACTGGATGAGATATAAAATTATGATGAGACAGGAATACTCATTAAAAATATTCCAAATAAAAGTTGTCGAAGAATGAAAAGTACATTGGTATTAAAAATAATAAGAAACTTATTACAGTATTGTTAGCGGTTAATATGGAGGGGAAAAATAGCCCAATTTGCGATTGGGAAATTCAAAAATCTGAGTTGTCTAAAGAATATAGATATTCGATCATTTAATTTGTAATATACATATTCTAGCTCTGCATGGATGACATGGGAGATATTTAAGCTTTCGTTATTTAATCTGAATGAGGAGATGAAGATAAAAAACAAAAAATTCTTTTAAGAAGAAATAATGCTCCTACACATGTTCAAGAAACGTACGCAAATATAGAAATATATATAGAAAACACGACATCGTTGATACAGCCGTTATATATGGGGATAATTAAATCTTTTAAAAATCTTTATTTAAATTTTTTATTTGAAATATGCTTTGCAGAGGTAGAAAAGGATTTTGCGGAAATACTTAAGAAGATAACAATTTTAGATTCACTGAAGTGTATTTCTTTAGCTTGGAATGAAGTTAAGACAGAAACAATAAAAAATTGTTTTAACAAAGCATTCCTTTCTTTGAAAAAACGGAATTAAAGATGTAGAAATAGATACTCAAGTTAAAAAAGTCAAAATTAATGAATGAGAATCTATTCTACTAACAAATAAAAAGGGGTAACTAATTTCTAACGTCTAACTACAAGAAAACAAGCGGTAAACAAAATAAAATAAAAATAACCTCGGTTAATGAAAAATTTATTAATATCATTATATACATCCAGAATATTCGTCAACGGTAAGTTAGTAATAGCTTTTAAAATTTTATAATTCGATCAATTTATTTTTTTATCGATTTTTTATTTTTATTCAAGTAATAAATTTATGATCAATGCAACAAAGATGATTCAAAAATAAATCATTTCCCAACGAGAGATGTGAAAAACTATGTTGAATTTTTTACTATTTTCCATGAGGTGCATTCCTTCATCGCAAAGGGTTTCAGTTTCGAATTAGCATATTGTAAAGCCATTTCATCATCATATCTCACACAAATATTTTGTTCTTGCGAGTGACCGACATTTATCTTCATTACATCCTCTGAAAAACTGTGTACAGAAGAATTTACTCTTTGACCATTCGAAATCTTCAGTAACAAATTATTGTATTTCAAAATTATAATTAAAACAAATTTTATCCAAATCAGTTTTGATGGAATATTTGTTTTCTGTAGATCCATCACCAGTAGAATTATCACGATTTATTATTTCTGTTTAAATCTGAAAACTGTTTGATGCCACTGTAATGTTGAAATAAATTGAGGAGACAATAGACGTTTGACAACCATATAATCAGATAATCAAAACGGTCTTTCTTTGTTCTGATTTTTATAAAATAAAAAAAATAATATAACCGTAAACAGATTACATGACATAAGCGAGCACTACTATACTCACACGACAAAATACAACGCCACCGAAAATATATAGAATAAATAGAAACAAATACAGACTAAAAAATCCAAATCATCGACAATTCAGAAAGGAAACTGGTGAGAGAAGTTCGCACTACAAAAGATATATAAAAAAATAAGATACAAAAAGAAAAATATGAAGAAAATATATCTAATAAAATGATTACCAAGATTATTGATATAGAATTAGAATTAATTGTTATGGATATTACGTGAAAAGATAATAACGAAGATCTGGACGGCGAGAAAGTGTCTGATTATGATACCTCGCTGGATATTATAGAGAACAATGATGACAATAATTTAAACGATGAAATTTAATATTACAAGGGTAAAGTTACAAATACACCGGAATAGGGGAATTTGTATAAAATTATTGACGTTGTTTGAATTTTTTAATAATTTTAATTTAAAAAAAATAATAAATCAATCCGACACAAATTCAAAGACACATACTCGATATGATTACAAAATCTGGAAATAATAACTGCTCTTGACGTTTGTCTTCATAAATTTTGTCTCAATTACATTCTCACATGGATCATTTCTCATTTAAACTGTCCGAAATGTAAAAAGAAACCGAAAAATCTCTTATACCAAGTGGGCGATGATTTTTTTCAATTCTCTCTCTTTTTTTCGCTTAAATTAAAAAGAATTTTCTAATTGTTAATGTATTATCGAATTTTTCTCCAACAAATCTCAACTAAAGAGGCAAACACAATAAATTGTAATAATTTAAAAAGGAAAAAAACACTTATAAATAATAATATGACCTTTGTTGTTTATCTGTGCTAAATGATTGCGCCCTTGTTGTTGATGATTTTTTTATGTGTATTTTGCTAAATGAATAAAACTTTGTTTTCTCAGAATTTTTGTATTTAAACGAAAGAAAAACATCATCAAATTTAAAAGGAAAATCTCAATTACTTTTGTGCTGAATAATAAATAAATATTTTCCGGGTTTAATTCAAATGATGAGATTCGGACAATCTATAGACGTTGTGGATATGCTCTTAATCGGGGCATTAATCTGTGTTTTTGTATCGCTCATGTTCTTTGTGATTAGTTTTGCGAGCCCGTTTTGGTTAGTGTCATTCGATACATCTTATAACAGTTTCGTTAGAATGAGAATTTGGTCGGTGTGTTTCAATAATTTCATTCATTCAAGTGATTTAAAAAAACAATCGTTTTTCGGGTTGTTTTTGGTTATATGCCGACATTTTTTGGATTTAAGGGATGTGGATCTACATCAATCCGTATTATTTGATTGCCGTGCAAGTTCTCGTGAGTATTAGACTGATCTTGCTGCGTGTCAGTGTCATCTGCGTCATCCTCTACTTCATTCTTGTTGGCAATCCGTTTGTCGAATCGACAATCGCTCTCGTGTGTCAGATGAATAACGACTATCGATTATCGTAGATTGAGAATAGAATCTAACATTTTTGAAAATGAAGATCGATGAGTTAAAATCTGTTTTTAAAAGTGATCAATACATAAAAAATTGAGATATTTTCACAACGTGCGCATTGTCAGCAGTTTTTTGTGTTCCACAACAATGACAGTCAACGGATTCTGTCGACAGAGATTCCTGGTCACTGCAAAGGAAAGGGCATGTTGTTTTGTACGTTGAATTCGGTCAAATTAAAACGTGAGATTCAAATTTTTTATTTGTCCCCCCGACCTGACGATCGCTCTCCGCCGCCGGCACGCCACAGCCACAAAACCGCTGCGCCCGCTCTTGCATCACCAGACGTGTTAAAGGAACTTTTGTACACTTTGCTCTACGAAATATAAATGGTTTTTACGAAAAAAAACTCAATATATGGAAGCAGCTAAAAGGGGAGATGGGGATTGGTACAAAAATAACGGATTATATGAAGAAGATAGAAAAATAAAAGGAATTTATGTTTTGTTTTCATAAAATAAAATTTGTTAATTTTTTTGTATTTCACTTTTGGGTAATCCTCACTTTTGGGGAAATATATAAAATTCTTCCCCAAAAGCGAGGTCGGACTGTAAATGGATAATTCTTGTTAAAAATCAACAGTGTAGATTAGTTGGTTAGATTAGAAGATTGTACTATCGATAGATAGACCAACTGATAGAGGGATTCGATATTTTTGCCTTTTAATTGATGAAAATGTTCAAGATCGCAAATTATTGTCTCCAAGTAAAAAGAAAAATTATAATTATATATTTAAAAATTTTTAAATCGATATTTTCGATTTTTTAATTTTAATTTATTATTGTTATGTGATATCATCATAAGAATGTTTTTCTATATCTTTTTTAATATTTAATTTCTAAAAATATTAATTAAAATTAATAATTTAAAGCATTCTTTTATAAAAACTCAAAATATTAAAAATGTTTTTAAATTATTAAAAAAAATTTAATTTACATTTCATTAGTTTTATTTATATCTAATTAAATGCATTATTTTTAAAAAAAATATTAAACTTGATTTTAATTGATAATTTAAAAGAAATATAAACTTATAAAATGATTATTTTAATTACGTTCGAATAGTCAATCACTTTAAATTTAAATAAAAAATACCAATTTCCATCTGGGTGGGAGAATCGCCATTCTAAATTCAACAAACTTGAATCAACATACAATATCATCACATTCACACATTCACATAATTTAAAATATTCCTCACAAATATGACTGAAAATTTTTACTCGAATCATGCTGATTATTTACTCTGTATTATCTCTTATAATGTATAAACAATGATGTAAAATAATAACTACAGTAAACCCCACATATAGTCACCCCGGATAAAGTCACATTCCGCTTAATGTCACTTTATTGGCTCTAAATGGTTGGCTGCACTTTATAAAGATACAAATTAATTTGTTTTAT
>MQRK01230840.1:0-18067 GCA_001938485.1 Girardia tigrina
ATTATGAAAAATGTGAATTATTTCAAAAATTTACCTTACAGCATTAGTGAGGCAGTGAGGCAGGCAGTGAGTGACTTGGGCTTTTATAATATAAAAAAAATTGAACCCCCGGCAAGAGATGGCCGCGAAGCGGGCCGAGTACGCTAGTATATATATATATATAGATAATATTAAAATGTTATATATCATGGTTACGGTAACCATGATACTTTGGAAAGTTAATGTCTAGGTTCAGGTACTTAGCTGATTATGTAGATGTTATGTATAATGACTATGCATGTTTGAAGTACAACAGGAGTTTTTACATGTCAGTTATCGTCAGTTTTAATGACAAATGATTTTATAAAAACAAGGTTTTTGTTCGAATCATGTTTTATTTGGTAGAAATTTCGAAATTCAAAATAAATCTTTCTCTTAATCGTCTCATATTTTATAATGAAATTAAACTCCGGAATTATCCGTTAAGCATTTGTAACACAATACTCAGTATTTCATAACACACACCACTGCCATACACAGACATAATTCTTAATAAAATACAAATGTTTAAATAATCAATTTTAAACATTGCAATTTTTAAAAAACAGATATATTAAATATTTCAATTTGTATTTTCCATCATTAAAATGTCTCAAGAGGATTTTTTGAAAACAAATCATTATTTAAATTAGAACGAACCGAATAATAAACCGATCAAAATATTGACCCAATCAGCCATAAATCGAAAAATACTAAAATTTATAAATTATTTATTTAGTCATTCATTTAATTATTTTTTAAAATCTATTTCAGTTATTAATTTTATTTTACTTTTCCTTATTTAAATTACTTATATTATTATTTATCATTTAATTAATTTTGTCAGATAATTATTTATTTTAATTATTTTTTTTCTCAAAATTGGCAAAATCTTCGGTCAATCTTCATTTTCCGCTCCCCTATGGTTAATCAA
Organism: Girardia tigrina; assembly: GCA_001938485.1. Taxonomy (NCBI): domain Eukaryota; kingdom Metazoa; phylum Platyhelminthes; order Tricladida; family Dugesiidae; genus Girardia; species Girardia tigrina. The sequence goes on from MQRK01230840.1 coordinate 953, forward strand.
CCAAGCTTTTATTAAGTGTGTTAAGAACATTGAGACATTTTTTTCTGAAGATTTATTATTATCACAATTAGAGTCATTACAACTCTCGGAAAATCTTTCCCTGTTTGACGTCATTCTTAGTGCTTTTGTTATTTTTATTTTTAATTGTGATTATTCAAACAATTTTCTAAATAAAAAAGTTATAATATAATAATAAAAAAGTTATCAAATTGTTATAAAAGAATGTCATTTAAATTTTATTAATTTTATTTATATCTAATTAAATTATTTATTTTTTTAAAAATATTTACCTTGATTTTAATTGTTAATTTTAAAAATATAAACTTATCAAATTAAAATTTTAATTATTTTTGTCAATCAATTATAATTTAAAAAATACCAATTTCTATCTGGGTTGGAGAATCCCCATTCTAAGTTCACATACTCAAATAAATATACAACATCACTACATTTATACATTCAAACAATTTAAAATATTCCTCACATCCCCCTCGAATTAAATGGCTTTAGCCATTCTACATTTCTGATCAAAATCATGTTGTTATCAAGTTGTATCTCATAACTTCTTTCGTGTATTTGCTTTATAATTCATCTTTTGTTGGGTTAAATTTTTTTATCAAGACTTTATCTCTGACCTGAAATATTCGGTTTGTTTCAATTGCATTTTATTTTCTTTTTCACCACTTTTTCTTATGTGCTGTTTCTCCACAAATGTCTTAGTTTTCTTCCGAAGATTATTTCGGCTGGAGATATTCCAGCTGTTGCCTAAATTGTACCATTTAACATTAATTCTATTTCTGCAAACATTTCTACCCAATCTCTATGCATTTCATCCAAAGTATACGTCTTTCAAAACTATTCTAAAGGAACGTATAGAATAGAAGATAGCAAAAGACTGGACTATCTCGGAGGTAACAGAAAATGCAGAGATGATCAGGGAAACGAGGACTCAACCTGATAGATAATTTGAACATTTTAAATGCATCCTTTTAAGATTTAGGTCTCAAAATTAACAAGAAAGAAAGTATACGTCTTTTTATTTCCTTTATTTCGAAATTTTTCATATTTTTGAGTACATATGCATTAATTAGATTGACTCTAGCTCCTGTATCCAAAAGGCATCATATATTTCTGTTCTTTATTTGAAATTCTATACTAGGTCTCAATTTCAGTTCGTCGTATTCTATTTTAAACTTTGATAATTTCAAAATATCTGTGATTCTTTCTTCATCTTTTCATGTGATCAAACTGTTCCATTTCTCATTGAGTATTTCGTTTTCACCATCTAATATACATTATTCATGACGAATATTTTCAACAGTATCCCATACTCAACATATATCATCATAAATACAATCGTACATATAATATCAATACATACACATATTCAAACAATGTGTTTTAAAAATTCGGTTTTGGACAATGCTTTCGAGGGTCGCTTTATCCAATCATTATGGTTATCGTAAGGGATTCCTTTTTTATTACACGGCACGATATCATGAAGAAATGTTCTAGTTTGTTACGTGGAAGTAAAAAACATACATGCATCAAATCGATTTTCGATTTATTTCTAATTAAAACCGCAATTTTACCCTTTAAATGAACAAAATTATAATCTCTCATTACGAAATGTGGTGATATTTAATCTTGAATTCATTACTTAACAAATCTATGCTTTGTAAACTAAATGAACCCATAAAATTATATTTTATTAGTAAATTATTTATTATTAAAAATAATTATATAATAATATTACTTTTAAAATTATTTTCAAATAAATATTAATAAATATTAAATTAATATTAAGTAAACATTTTTATGATGGAATAATTTCAATAATGGAATTATTTGAAATTGTTTTATTTAAACAATATCAAAACGTGCACTCCTGCTGTTGGGAAATTACGACCTCATGTGCTTTTTCTTTTAGTCAATTAAAACTAAAAAACTTTATTAGATTTTTTAGAAATATAAGTTTAATGATTTTATTTATTAATTAATTATATATATATATATATATATATATATATATAATTTATATATTTTATATATTTGTTATATATATATATATATATATATAAAAGTATATTTTTTACTCAAACTGTTATCTAACAAATAAAGGAAAATATATACTCTGTATTCGGTGAATACCTTAAAAATACCAGATGATTTTATTCTATCACATGACTTTGAACCCAAGAGCGAGAGCCTTTTTTGCGCGGGCATGTTTGCCTCTAAAAATGGCCAATTATGATACCCTGTAACATGGTTTGTTAGGTATTCTCTGTATAAGTGCACTTAGTTCGACGGAAAAAGGGACATTTGTTTATATCCATATATTATCCTGCCCAAAACTAAAACGTAGTTCAGAATCACTCCTTGATTTCTCTCGTCAAAATACCAACAAACACTTGCACATGACTATTTACGAATGGTAGGAAATTTTTAACGATGTTTCATGATTTTACTGTAAAATTAGTGCTATTAACAATTATTCGATGATCAACTAAATATGCTTCTGTCTCCGTCCTTTATTTTTCTTGAAGTTGTTTTCTCTGTAACATATATATGAACCAACATTTCTCTGTCAATGGGGTATCTTGTTCATATGCACATTCTTTACATTTCTTCCTTATTCCTTTTTCTCAGCGAATTCTTTCTAGTAAGAGAAGAATGTACACCTTAATCTATTGATGCTCGGTTGAAGCATTTTCAATATTCATTTCCTTGTTACACAATGTATTTCAGTTTTTTGGTTACAGTGCCTTCAAATATATATTTGAATTCCATATCTTGGTCAATGAATCGTCCAAAATTTAAGTACTTACAATATTCTTTCAAGTTATTTTCGTTGTCAAAAATCCGGAGCATGTTGCGAGAAAACCGCTCTCTTATCAGTTGCTTTTTACGGCTACCGACTTTGAGGATTTTTGAAAACAAATCAGAGTTTAAAACTCTTTGGACTTCGCTTATCACATTCCTCTTATTGTACTTGTGTTGAGGGAATATCTCAAAATTTATAATGTATGCATTGTGTTTAAATTAATAAATATTATTAAACAAATTATATTTTTTCATAAATGAAATATTTATGATAATAAATATAAAATTATATTTATTATATAAATAAATAAGAAAATTTAAAAAGTTTAAATAAATAAAAGAAAAAGTAAAATTAAATTGATTAAGAGGAAATGATAAATAAAGAATAAAGAAAGTAAATATAATTAATTTAAAGAAAAAGAAGTAAGTAGGGGGAAAATGAGAGTTCTCCACCACCTGGTGTAACTAGTTATCGCGCGGTTACCATGGCAACGTAACCAGTTACCGCGCACGGTTACCATAGCCTAGGCAGCAAAGGTCACGGTTACCATAGCCTGGGCAGCAACGCTTCTGATTGGTCGACGGTTGTTTTTGGGTTATGTCTATATATAGACAGTGGGGAATCACCCATACTGTGTTGGGTGGGTCGTGTGATTTTGGGTTATGTCTATATATAGACAGTGGGGAAACACCCATACTGTGTTGGGTGTGCTGTGTGGTTTTGGGTTATGTCTATATATAGAGAGTGGGGAAACACCCATACTGTGTTGGGTGTGCTGTGTGGTTTTGGGTTATGTCTATATATAGACAGTGGGTAATCACACATACGTTGCTGCAAACTTTAATATACGTTTGTAAAAGTTTTTTCATACGTTGCTGTAATTTTTAAAAGTACCAGTGTCAAAAATCGATATCGTATGCTTGATGCACATTTCGATTCTCTATTTGAATATGCAATTCAAATTTTCATATATTGATTACTTTTCTCTATAATTAGTATAATGTGTAAATTTACACAAAGTGCACATTGATTTTAAAGGTACAAGGAAGCAGAATATCAAAAACGTGCTCATGCACTTGAATGGTAACCCACATACGTACATTCAGATTCCACATCAACATTTTCATAAAAGTGCTGATAAATCGATTTTTTCGAAAATTTCTGAAATTCTCCAAAAAGTACTCAAAAATCTATTTTTTCGTACATATCTGAAACCCATATGATATATGTATGTTGTTTACCCTCAAACAATACCTCATGAATCTCCTAATGTACACAAGTACCATGGTTACCGTAACAAAGATACATAACATTTTATTTTACATGTAAAATCTACATGTAAAAACTCCTATTGTACTTCAAGCATGCATCAATATAATATATATCATCTGTATAATCATCTAATGTACCACAGCCTAACCATAACTAACCATAAGTCAAAGTATCATGTTTACCGTAACCATGATACATAACATTTTAATATTTTATATATATATAGTCGAAAACACCTTAGAAACCATCACTGATATCTCTAAAACCATGAAAAATACCTTAAAAATCATCGAAAACATGTAAAAACTATCAAAATTACACAAAAAAGTTCAAAAAATCAATTCTGCACATGTGCTAATCAATACTGCACTAAGTCTAGGCAGGCTGTCTAGGATACATATGTGCTTATCAATACTATACATGTGCAAGTGTGTGAAATCAATAAGTTCACAATTGTACAAAGTGCAATGTATTCATATTTTAATATAATATAGTGTAAAGTGGGGCCGAACATACATATGGTATAAAGGGCGAAGCAAGCAAAATATCGAAAATCTGCCTGAACACATATATAGTAACCCATAGGTAAATAGTTGGAATATGATCTTAGATTCTCGAAAAAATCAATACATAGTGCTTTATTGATATGTTGTGTATTATAGTGTAAAGTGGGGTCGAATGCCTATATGGTATAGCCTAGGCACAGGTCGAAGCAAGCAAAATATGAAAAATCTGTCTGAACACATTGGTAGTAACTCATATATGAATAGTCAGAATATGATCTTAGATTTTTGAAAAAAAAATCAATACATGGTGCTTTATTGACATTGCTGTGTTTTATAGTTTAAAGTGAGGTAGAATGCTCATAGGATATAAAATGCGAAGCAAGCAAAATATCGAAAATCTGTTTGAACACATGGAGCCCTAGGCAGTAACTCATATATGAATAGTTAGATTCAATACCAACATTTTTGAAAAAATCAATACGTAGTGCTTTTACGAACATTTGCACATTATGTATGCAAATATTATATTATAGATATGTATTATATTATTATATTATTCTATGTTATCAACCAATATCGTATCAACCATTTAAAACATGATTATATCCAAGGAGATATCGTTATGCATCCATCATGTCAATGTATTGAATTCGTCATATCAATACACATCTGAACATGTAAAAAAAATACAGAAAGATGGTGAATAATATATAAAGTAGTGAAAGAACTACCTTATAAATCATTACCATCATGATATCAACCTTCAAATTTACCATATGAAACACTATTTAACAGTGACTGCAAAAAAACATTTGTTAATGTAATGCTGAAAGTGGTCGATACACCTAAAACGAGGACTGATGTTTTGGAGACTTGAAAGATAAAGAAGTTGAGGTGATTAATCAGGCTAGGTTTGATGATATGAGAGAATGGTACTTAAGTGTCAGGTTGATTCATCACACTCCTACATATGTATACCCACAAATATATATATATATATATATATATATATATATATGAGTCCAGGGACATTTTTGAATGAAACCAATATATATATGAACATTTACAAAAGTAAATACTTTTAACAAAATTTGCATCAAATTATTTTACTTCTTTATAATCATTTATTTTTTATATTAAAATTAAACCTTATATAAAAATTTCCTAACCTTTCTTAATAATTTAATAGATAAAGCAGAATAATAAAAAATTAATAATATTATAAAAAGTCTTTTGGCATTCTAATTTAATGTATTACATTACGTAACATTAATGCAATCATAATATATAATTAAAATTAATGTGTAACGGAAATGTGCTTCAATATCATTATACTATCATAAGAAACTGATATCATTAATTTTAATAAAAATAATATTTTCATTTCAAAATAAATTCTTCATTGTTAGAACATATTTGCTTTTCATATTTTAATTTCCAATGGAAATTCTAACATAAATATATTATTTAAATAAAAACATTTTTGCATTTAAATAAACAATTGAAAGTAAAACTAATATTTTACTCGTTTTTTTATTTATTTGTTTTTTAATATTGTATGCCAGACCAAATCTGGCATATTAATATAAATTATTATAATATAAATAAATATTAATATAAAATCCAATATTATAATTGTTAAAAATTCATTTGAAATAATTGAATAATTTGTTTAAATTAATAAAAAAATATTGTAATAAAACAATTACTTTATTGTCATGATACGTCCGTAAAATAAATATTTAAATACATAAATATGATATTATGCACACTGACGGGTTGCTCGGGACCAGTACCGTTTGGAGAGCGATCAATTAATCCGCTACCGCAAAACGGTTGGCCGCAACCAACTCAAATAGAGGACAATAATTATTATATTAATTCTATTATCACTATAATTAAATAAAAGCAAAAGTGATGACGGTGTGAGATTTAATTGTAATTGTAAAAATACATAAAACAAAATTAAACTTACAATGTTTTTTACAACCACGAACAAAATTTCAGTCAAAACGTATTGAATTAAATATTCTTTAGTTATGAGATAGCGACAATGATTTGTGTTGCTAATAAACAGTCAGCAGCAAAATACTTCGGAAATTTGTTGAAAAAATTATTTTGAACGAACGAATTATTGCGATACAAAATACTCCATAAAAATAATCGTGGAAATTAATAACTTTATTTAATATTAAATTTATCGATTTTGTGATCGCTTAGCGATCATAGATCATATAATTTTTAATTTTCGAGAACATATATAATTTTAAGTGAACTTTTATTTTTTTAAGTTACTTATAATATAAAAATAATATCTTTACAATAAGTATTTCCAATTTTTTTAATAATTCTAACCAGTTTCTTTTTAATTAATCAATTTATCAATATATAACCTAAATAAAAAATAAATTTATGCCAATTTATCAACGTACGCTTACTTACTAAACTAAAACAACCAGCAGTGATCCATTTCACTTTGAACTAAATATCAATCTACATTAACAATAGAAGGGACCCATTTATACAATCTTCTGTCCACATTCTAAAGTCAAGACAATTCTTTCTAACGAAAGAAGATCAAAACATCGACTTAAAGTAACTTACCTATTTAAATTCCTTCTTTATCCTCTTTCTTGTTTTACTGTGCTTTCCATTAACAACTTATTTGTACCGTTTTTTTGTTAAAGTTTATTGTTAACAATAATATATTTATTCTAAAGACCGTTATTATTCCTCTATTCGTTAAAAGCGAGTTCATTGAATCATTATTGTTCTGTTAGCTCGCTTTTACACTGGTGTCAGAGGTTACAACAGTACATAAACAGATAATAATAATCTTACATTATTATTGGTTTAAAATTCATATGAAATAATTGAATAATTTGTTTAAATTAATAATAAAATATTTTAATAAACAAGTACATCATATTTTATAATCTATTTTGCAGAAGAAAATATTTTCAATTTATATTATATTTTTGATTACCTTTCATCTAAATTACTTTTGAAAACCCCCGAGACTCATAAATTAAAAATAATGATAAAGAATAAAAACTTACAAAATCGTTGTCATTTTTCTTTTCCGTTGGGAGAAGTCAATTACAAAAAAAACTTTTTTTAATATGATAAACCACAACAACACTTTTTTTGATAAAGGAATTTACTTGTATTTTGTTTGGAAAATTAATTTATTAAATTAAATTGTTTTATTCTTTTGTCAACTCTTCATCATCGATATTAATTAAAATTTAATTAATTATTTTATAGCTTATCAAACTAATTTTAAGTTTCTTATTTTCCTAAGATAGTAATAATTTGAAATAATTAAATAAAAATTATTGAAATATAATAAAATTTATTTATTTGAACATTGTAATTTTATTGGTTAATTAATAAATTAAAAATAATTTCAAAATAATACTTACGAAGGGTATTACAATTTAATTATTTAATAAAAACAATATTGCAAAACAATAAATAATTAAATTTAAGAAATTAGTAAATATTGTGGATGATGGGATGGATAAAAATAAGGGTAACTTTTTTATTGTGAGTGTTGGTATAAAAATAATAATTCATGTAGCCATTAACCCCTTTTCTATCCAAATGTGTTAATCTATATAGGTCAAACTTTTTTATGAGTATAATGATTATAATAAAAAATTAACACATAAAATTAAACAACACATATTTAAATCAAATATAAAATAAACAATAATTTAAAATGTAATTAATTTACAAATAGTTAATAAATTTATATAATTTTAGTTAATACATTGTATGAAGTGCGTCCATTAAAAACACGGAATGCAGTTGAAAAGAACATGACACATGAATAATTTTTAACCGACATTGGTTGGTATATATGTAGATTTATTTTTCCATGTAGACTCATCATTCTGTACACACTCTTTCCAGCGTCTTACCAGCTCCAAAAAGGTATTTTCGTAAAAAATAGCGGCTTGATTATCCAGGAGTCCTTGCACCACCTTTTTGTATATGCTTAACTCGCATGTGCTTCATGAGTTAGAAAAACACAATGAAATCCCACGGGGATAGGTCCGGTGAATTGGAAGCGTATGGAAGGCTATGGTAAACCCCCTATCAATGCCACGTATAGAGAATGTTTGTATATGTATTTTAGCAAGAAAAAAAAGATTCCATTTGCTAGATTTTGTCTGCTCTTTCTAGTTTTCTTGATTAGTTCTACATAGCATCATGAGTTAATTTCCACATCCTTGTCAACAGAATATATTAACAACCCGCCATGAAAATCCCAAAAAATACTTAGCATTATGAATTTCCGGTGGCAAGTGATTGATAATAGCTTTGTGCTCATCTCATTTTGATTAAATTAGTAAAAAAATATAAATATAAATTAGTAATACAGAAACATATCTCTAATTTGTTCCAATGTCATGATATTGGTCTGATACTAGCAGAGTCTGTTTTCACACATTTCACTGTTTAAGAAGCAAGGGTAGAATTGTGAAGAAAGTTGTCTCTGACCCATATACTTTATTAAGAAATCTAAGCTTTCTTTGCTCACATTTCGCAGAGCATTCTTGTTGTGATTTGTCAGTCAAATTTGAAAATATTGGACAATATGACAATAAATTTGATGTTAATTCTTGAAATGTTTTGAAATCTCTCAATATAATTTAGCAACTGTTGCAAGACTAATTATTGTATATATTGGACTGATGGAATCTTGTATGAATACATGTTCATGATTCTTTGAATTCTCAACAACTTCAGTAAGATTCCAAGTTATAGAGAATATATTTGAGTCGATTTTCTTCAATACTACTCTACACTTTTTGTGTACTTTTGTACTGTATGAGATATGACAATGTTAGACATTCTCCTATTAAGCGTACAATAATTAACTTAGCTAATGTCTTTTGAAAACTCGGCTCTGTTTCTTATACGTTTCTGGACGAGGTTTTTCAGTAAGTACTCTAAAAAGTACACAAAAAGTGTAGAGTAGTATTGAAGAAAATCGACTCAAATATATTCTCTATAACTTGGAATCTTACTGTATGAGTCATACAGGATCTTTGTGTTGAAATAATGGAAAGTTTGTATATATAATTCAGTTATTCTTAATCTTTCTTTGCTTAGAAAATTTGTAAATTTCCAAAAATTTTAATTTATAATTAGAAAAGAAAAAAAATAATGAATAACAAAAATATTTTATTTAAAAATGGTGAAGCGACATATGATTCACGTAGTAGTTATTTTTATTCTATACCTTTGAATTTTCCTGTATTACTAATTTATATTTGTGAGAGATATTTTAATTTGGTATGATAATTTTTTTATGTTAAGTTTAGTATTTGGAAATGTGTTTCTCCCACCCAAATGGAAAATTGATATTTTGGATGTTCACGATAGATAATTATTCGAATATAATTTACATTTTAAATTACAGTGAAATATAATTTTTAAAAACTTAAAAAATATTAAATCATTTCAAATTTTAATATTAAAAATTTAAATAAGGTAAATAACTTTTAACTAATTTTTAAATTAATAAAATAAATGTTTTTCTTTAAAATAAAATCATTTTTTAAATAAAAATAATATCTAAATTATTACAAAAATTATAAAATTAGAAATTTAAAAATGCAATATGAAAATAATGAAATTTTTGTCGAATAATTGTTTATTAAAAAACATTAACAAAAGTTTATCAATTTAGAACGATGTCGAATTCTGAAAGCTATGTTGAGAGTTGTCCAAAAGACAATTCTGATTGTATTGAAAATAAAACTGTTGCGGCATATAATACAAAAAGAAAAAATGAATGGAGAACAGTGGAAAATAAAAGTAGAACACTAAGACCACAGAAAGAGAAATACATTGAACAAGAAACAAGAAGAAATTATAAAGTGCGAAAAATTACCTGTTGGGCTTATCACAAAGAAGGGCATGTTTGAAGAGAGTGCCCAAATGTGTAGTCATTGTAACAAAAAAACATTTAAAAACATAGTTTTATGAAAACCCTAATAGGTTTAGAGAGCGTTATCAATGGAAAAGAGATAATGGAAGAAATCGATCGAACAACAGGCAAAATTACTCAAATCAACGGTATAGAGAACGGCCAACATACACGGATAGGAAATACCTAGTAGAAGAACTGAACGAACTAGATGACGTATTGTACATAAGGGAAGACTCTAGAAAAGGGAACTATTCTGAAGAAACGTATAGAAGAGAAGATAGCAAAGACTGGACTATCCCGCAGGTAACAGAAAATGCAGAGATGATCAGGGAAATGAGGAAGCAACCTGATAGATAATTTGAAGATTTTAAATGCATCCTTTTTAGATTTAGGTCTCAAAATTAACATCGGTAAAACCAACGTTTTAAACCTAAACGGTAATATTCAGATCCTTACTGCTGCGCATCAGCTTGAGACCGGTATTACCATGTTTGTTACCTAGGATCCACGATCTCTTCAGCAGAAAATGTGGACGTGGAAGTGAAGGAAAAAATCAAGAAAGAAACCCAGAAGATCAGGGACCTGAGACCAATGCTGAAGAGCTCCAAACTGAGTATGAGAAATAAGAAAAACGTTATCAACACATACATATTCTCCGTAGTCTACTACGGCTGTTAAAGCTGGAGAACTGCGGACAAGAACATTAAACAATTGCAGGCCCTTTATAAATGTAAATGTACATTTTTATTTTTCTGTTTATGTTTGTCTCTCATGTATTTTTTGTCATTATTTTTATATTTGTTTTTTTGTAAATTTGGAATTTTTTATCTTTATTAGCAAGACTAGTTTGACCTAGAAGAAGAAAGAAGAAAGAAAAATAGAAAGAAATAAAATCTATATTAAATTATATAATTAAACAAAGAAGATAATTATTGTAACAATTATCTTATTGATAACAAATAAAACAATTAAAAAAAGCGATCAATAAAATTACTGGACAACCAAAATCATTATCTGTTTCCGGGATTTTCAATCCGTTTTGCCAGCAAACTTCCCTACTCGCAAATTCTCATTAAACATTGGATTCTATCAAAAGTTAACTGTTGATTTTTTCGTTTCATCTGAACTTTTTCCGCGAAGTGTAAAATCACAAGAAGATCCAGAAAAGTAGTCATGTTTAAACGTTAATTTTATATCGTTATTTTGGGATTTAATCAGAGTGCGATTTTCATTTTCATTGTTGACATACCAAAATATATTTGTTCTCATTCGAACAGATATCATCTTTTGACTATTTTATGATTTGTTAAATTATTGAGGGAATTCTTTGGTCTACTACTAGTTGATTTAGTTAATCAAAGAATTGCCTCTTGCTAACTAATTGTTGAGAGAAAGTTTTCTCTTTATCGACAATAATAAATTATTTTGGTCAAAAAATAGAAACACAACAAATAGTTGCCAAACTTTTGTTGCTTTACATTAATAAACAAATTATAATAAATTGTAAAAAGAAACAATTGTAATTTCCCTTAATTGTTTTTTTTACAATAACCTATGTACGCGCATAGTTAGAAAGAAATAAAGGATTGAAAAGATCCATATGGACATCTTGAACATTGGACTTTCACATCCCATTGATATTATCGCGGGTATTAAGAATTGAAAAAGGAAATATATATATATATATATATATATATATATATATTTAATTTTTATTAAAATTAAAAAAAAAATTAAAGGTAAAAAAATATATATATATTTATAAAATTTTTGAATTGTAATTAGAAAGAGGAGGGAAAAATCCAGTTTAATTATTCTGGAATGTTGTTTAAATGTATTAATTGAAATAAATAAATACGTGTTTCATTTGATATCAAGCGAATTTTTATATCGTCACGATTTGACTGCTATTAAACGTATTTCTGATACTCGTTATGTCTAAATTGAATAAATCAGTTGAATGGAGATGTGTGGGAGAAATAAAGAGACAACCGATTCAATTTTATTCGACAATCGAGAAATTTTATTAGTTCTCAGGAATCATATCGAAATTGATTTCAAAACTAATTCTGTGATTGAAAATTGAATTAGTCCACGGAATGTTGTTTTGGGTGATGTGTGGACCTTTTTGGATGTGTTTGGGCGAAGGTGGAGCGACTGGAGTGCGCTCTGTTCAGGCGCTTCATCCATTCAAACCGTCATCGATTGACTGCGCGAAGAGCATCCGATGTGATGCGGTGGATTGTCGCCAACGGCGGTGTGAGTTTCTGCGGTGTCTCCTCGTGCGGGGGAGCGAGTGTTGAGTCGGTCGACTTGGGGAACAAGCTCGTGAGTGTCGATCTGGTTTTCTTGATCGGATTCCGGTTGAATGTCGCCTTGATTGTATCCTGGAGTTCGACGACATCTCTATGGGCCAAGATGTTCACTTCTGTGGGACAATTCGGAAACAGCGGGTTAAAGGGCTTACTTTCCACAGTAAGACGGAACCTTCAGAGAAGTACGAGACTATCAAACGAATCTGGATCATAGAAGTACAGTAGGGGAAAAAGATCAGTGGGAGAAAGAAGCAATAAATTTCGGAATACAGTGGCTATTTTGGGATGATGCGGTGTATGGAGATTTCATTAACCTTATCATCAAAATTTCCGGATCTAATTTTTTTAAATCAGTTTTGCCATTGTCAACACATCTTTTCCATATACTTCGCATAATTTTCTTCTTGCTTGTACAGCATTCTTGCTTTCCATCTTTGATAGGTCAAAAATCTAATATAAATGTTTTTAATTATTCCAAAATTTTACAAATCTAACCTTGATTACCAACTGCTAAAATAAATAATATTTTCAATGATTATTAATGATTATTAATATAAAAAATACATTTAAAATAAGTATTAAAAAAACGAAATCACTTTCTGAAACACCCAATACTAAATCAAAGAAATTTTTATATCCGTTCATTGTGAATGGCAGAATTCTATTTGGTCAAGAGAATGTTTTTTATCATTTGAAGAAGGAAAATATATTATTGCATTTACTTTTTTATCTTTACTTTTTTGCGTAATATAAACTGAATAATATAATATAAACTATGTAATATAAAATACTTATAATTTATTAGTAGATCTTTTAATATTAATATTGTCCAGGAACTACAATTTGACTGTTTTCTACCCAATCTGAGATCTTAAAAAGGTTTCTGATCAAATCTTCCAATTATCATTTATTGTCATCAAAAATGAGTAAGTGTGCAATGTCTAAAGAAAATTGATTGAGTAAAAAGCCTTCAAAAATAGGTTTCTAAATTCCATAAATAAATAAATATATATATATATATATATATATATACATAAATAGAAAATAAGCTAATAAAATGAAGAAAAAAATTAACTCGTGAAACTGTCGATAAACTAATTAAAACGGAAAATAAAATAAAAAATTAAATACAATAAATAGCGACCAAAATGAAAAAACTGGTAGATAATAATAGTTATGATAATATTGCTTTGTTTTGACTATACCCTACTGTAAGAGTTTCAGAAAATTAAAAAAAACTCTTTTACGAAATATGATGAAAATAATTTATTAAATTTAAAAATTGTATCTAGATCATGTAAGATAGGAAGATTGTTCAGTTTATTGTGGGCCTGCCATCTTTTTCGATATATATTGAGCCTCTAGACTCGTTAGGGGGTCTACTAAAAATAAAGAATCACTAGCAGCGCCCGATAGGCCTCCTAAGAGGTGTGATAGTTTTAATCTACGAGATCTTTTTGGCTACCCTGTGAGAAACGACTACCCATTGGGATGTATAGCCATGGTTCTGCATACCTTTCTTTAGCCACAAAAGGGACATCTGAACCCCCTTTGCAGTTAGATCTGCAATCCTAAATGTCAAATTTGTTTCTTTAGTTCCTATCGCTTCTTCCACTGCCGTCGATATAGTCGGGGGTCCTTCATGGATTGAATCTGGTTGCCTGGAATTTTGAGGTTTTCTACGACTCTTTCTTCTGTGTTATTTGTTGTACTGGTTTTTGCCGGTATCTTTGTTGGTTCTACAATTTCTTCTACCTCCTCTAATTTATGATCCCGGTAGAGGTGCCTTGTCAGCCACCCCTTCGTTTTGCATGACTTTTTACATAGTGTACATGTGAATGGTAATTGTTGTTGTTGTGTCTCGTCGGGCTGATCAGGATTAGCGGAGGCGGACACCGCGTGGTCCCTTTTGATGTGTCTGTTCAGCTCCTTCTTTTAGCATCTTTTTACTGGACATTGATGGCCTTTGTCCAGTTTTGATCAGCTTTGGCACACTTGTTCTTGTCCTATTGAGTCTTCCTGATCGAATTAATGAGTTTATGTATGTTTCTTTCGATACAGTAGGGTCTCTATTTTTAATACTTGTTTTAAATGTATTTTTTCATTAATAATCATTGATAATATTATTTATTTTAGCAGTTGGTAATCAAGGTTAGATTTGTAAAATTTGGAATAATTAAAAACATTTATATTAGATTTTTGACCTATCAAAGATGGAAAGCAAGAATCAGCATTTACGGCATGTATTACTGTTTTACTTCCGACAAGGTAAAATGCTGTACAAGCAAGAAGAAAATTATGCGAAGTGTATGGAGAAGATATGTTGACAATGGCAAAACTGATTTAAAAAAATTAGATTCGGAAATTTTGATGTTGAAGATTCTTCACGTTCCGAAAGGACCATTGAGGCCGACGAAGACATAATAAAGGCATTAATTGATTCAAACCGGTGAATAACAATTTGTGAAATTGCTCAGATTTTACATTTATCTAATTCGACCATCTATGATTATTTGAAGCGCCAAGGTATTACATCAAAACTCGATACATGGATTCCTTATAATCTTACCGAACGAAATTTATGCTGTCGTTCAGACATCTGCGATATGCTTCTCAAACGTCAAGAAAATGATCCATTTTTGAAACGCATCGTCACTGGAGATGAGAAATGGGTAGTCTACAATAATGTAAAACGCAAAAGATCTTAGAGTAAAAAAGATCAACCTGCTCAAAGCACTTCGAAAGCTGACATTCATCAAAAAAAGTGGGCTATTTGTTTCGTGGGATTTCAAAGGAATCGTATTTTATGTTCTTCTTCCGGACAAAACTGCAATCAATTCGGACGTCTACTGCCATCAGCTCGACAAATTAAAGGAATCCATTAAACACAAAAGGCCAGAATTAATCAATAGAAACGGTGTAGTGCTTCACCAAGATAATATCAGACCTCATACAAGTTTGGTAACTCACCAAAAGCTTTTACAGCTTGGATTGAACATCATGCCTCACCCACCTTATTCTCCAGACCTCGCACCTTCTGATTATCATTTGTTCCGGTCTCTACAAAATTATTTAGTTGGTAACACTTTTGGATCAAATAAAGATGTTAAAAGTCACCTAGAAAAGTTTTTTAGTAGCAAAGAACAAATATTTTATGAACGTGGAACCATGTCACTGCCAGGAAGATGGAAGAAGGTATTGGAATACAATGGTCAATATGTATTTATATAAAATATTTATTCATTATTATTTTCTAATTATTATTTTATTTTCGAATAGTGTTTATTGTATGTCGTGTTTGGAATGTTAAATTTTAGGATTGTGTATATATTATTATATATTTATAGTTTATATGAATCCTAAATTTTTGCATTTGTGCAGTAAATGAATTACTCAATCTACATTAATTTAATTTCATACTTCCATTGTTTCATAATCATAATACGTTTAACAATGGTTAGTTGGTTTAATGATTTATTTTAGAAGAGAATAAAACCTCCCTAAAATATTCGCCAAAATAAATTATCCTCTCATAATTATTTGTTTAGCAGTGTCAATAAAATATGATATAAAATTTAATATTATCTTTTTTGTCAACTATTCTTTAATAAATGGTGAGATTTCCTTTCTCCTAAGTCTCCTGTGGATTGTAAGAAATAAGTTGTCTTTCTGTTGAATCCAGTTATTGTAGAAATCGTTTTTGTCTTAAAACAAAAAATTCTTAATTAAAACAAATGATGTATTTTAGTCGTACAAATAACATAATTTTACAGAATTACGTTAGCGAAAAAAAGTATTAATTAAGAAAGTCCATCTTTAATGACTAATTAGACACTTGTTTGCGTCAATTATGTTCGACTGATTACTTTCGTATCTATGAAACGTAAAAATAATTTATTATTCTCAGTGACGAAGTGACAACATAATGATGAAATAAAATTATAGGCAACATTTGTAAATTGTATATTATATATATATATATATGTGTGTGTGTACAAGGGATAAAAAGAAGACGACGCGTTTCAAGATAATAATCTCATTATCAGGCACAACATGCACTAAATTCAAACATGATATGGGAAAAAATAATTAAAAAAACATTTAACCAATAAATCATTTCATTAAAATAAATTTATTTTACAGGGTGCGGCAGCTATTTGAGAACACGTAATATAGACACCATATCTTTTTGTGTGTTATAATTACATAATTTTATTTTTGCTGGTAGACATGGCAGAAGCTACTCTTACG
>MQRK01230842.1:0-10130 GCA_001938485.1 Girardia tigrina
GAGTCACTACCATATACAAAACATATCTTCTTATGAGCTTGCACAGCGGTTTTCCCTTTGCAAAAATAATGCAACAAAACATGACGAATATGCTCATTTTGATTTTCCATTTCGAATTGTCGGTAAAGCAATAAATTAAAACAAAATCAATTAATATTTTGTATAAACATAGTCTGAAAATTAAGGTTTCAGAATATATAATTGAATTTAAATTTTATCACATCGTTTTATATTTTCAAGCTTTTTATTAGGATGTACTCAAAAACGCAATGACTTTTTGGCCAACCCAATAACATTACAAGCCGACCTCGCTTTTGGTGAAACCAATTAATGTAGCTTTTATTAAACGTAATTTGAATTTTGAATCAATATTTTATTAAATTTATTATTCCAAATTTATTTAACCCTGTGAGATATTAAAATATTAGTTGTTTCAATATTGTAAAAAGTTTGTAATTTTTAAAATAATTTATTAATCGATTTTTAGGTTATTTATTATCTAAAATTTAACGAACCCCATGAAGAGAAAGTTGACGATGGAAGATAAATGTCTTATTGCAAAAAAAATAAAGTTGGGGTAAAGAATAAAGATTTACTTTCACAATTTAATACCAGCAAAGGGTCTATATATAGAATTAAAAATGAATTGGCAAAGGAAGATATTTCTTATTCGGCAGAAAAATTGAATGAATCCGGAAAATATAAAAATTTCCGAATTATTGATGAAAAAACCTTTATTATTTATCAAAAACTACGACATAAAAAATTCCTTGTGAATGGATCTACACTTAAAGTAATATCCAAAAAAATTGCCAAAGAACTTGGAATGGATGACTTTACCGCTTATAATCGATGGCTCTCACGATTCGTGAAACGTAAAAACATTTCCTTTAAAAGTTTGCAGTGAGAAGCAAAATCCGCGGATTTAAATGCTACAGAAGTGTTTATTAAAGCATTAATAGGAAACTGAAAAATTATTAACTGGTTGAGATTTAAAATTATGATGAGACAGGAATACTCATAAAATATTTTCCAAATAAAAATTATGACGAAAAGAATGAAAAGTGTATTGGTATTAAAAATAATAATCTTCCCCAAAAGCGAGATCGGACTGTATTCGTTTTGGTAATAATAAGATAAAATACAACAGAAAATTTTTTTTGATTTTTTAACATAGATTCTTTTTATTTACTGAGTGATTTTTTTACTTAGAATTATTGTTTTTTACTTAGATATTTATTTTTTTACTTAGAATACTTAGCTTTTTAATAAAAAAATACATAGCGTTTGAATTAAAATACTTAGCGTCTAAATCACTGCTATAATAAATTCCAAAATATAATAAGAATTCAATTTAAAATTTTAAACACTATTATTTAAAAATTAAACTTTACAATTTCATATTTATAGAAACTCCAAGCAAAAAAAATATTTTAATATTCAATTTAAAAATTTTTAACTACTATTAAAAAATTATATTCTACAAATTCTTATTTTATAGAGCTTCTGATTTCAAAATTTATAGTTTATTTTTTTTTAAATTCGATTTAAAAATTCTTATTACAACATTAACATCCTTTAAGTTTTTAAATTATTTAAATTTCGATCAGCAAAATGAAAATTAACTAACTCATTATTTTAAAATAATAACTTTTTTACAGAACCGATCTACAAATTAAAAAATATCGAGCAATATTTTTATCATTGCCAAAAAAAGTTACTCCTGAATCCGTTTATAGAGATGACGAGAAGCATCTCCATTGTATTTTCCACAAGAATATTTACAAAATAAATTCGAACACCAACTTATTATTGAAAATGGATTGATCATGCCGGTCATAACTGCACAGATATTTGTCTCATTTTCCGACGCAATTCGTTGCAATTCGTAGTCTACAATTAACTACGATTAAGAACTACAACTCTGGCCCAACTAAGATCAGCTGTTAGTAGAGCCTAGCACCGCACCCGATGTCCGTTCATCTCAGGGTCTATCTAAACCAAATGGTTCCCTTCTATCTTCCCGTCCTTATAGGCTTTCAGATATCCGATCGATGTGTTCCGAGTGTATCAGACGTCGTTCTGATATGTCATTGGACAGTCCGTGTCAACCAGTATTCTTATTACGAGGCCCTCGACACGGACCTCAATTATTGGTAACTAAATAGACAATATCCAATGGTGCTTATTTTGTTCCGCAATCACGCCCTTTGCTCGCATGATCAACACAGAACGGTCTCGGTCGATGTGGTGCCGATTGTTGACATCGACTATGTCACACTCGTAATGCCGACAGGAATTTCTGAAGCCACTGCGGTCATTGTCTCGAGTTGATTGGCACGGAGTAGCGCACGGGCCACTTGGACTAGTTTTTACAAGTGGCCTTTGTTTTTACTGTTTCAGACGTAAGATGGTAAACCCGCAAAAAGCGCCTTCTTGAGAAATATTTCCTGTGGCTCTTGTCCTTAACACAAGCCTGTTGTCACTCACTGCAATGCCGTCATGAATTCTTTGATTGACTCATCTTGCTAAAGAATTCGCGTCCAACATTCTTCATGTGCAACCCGAAAGTGATGTCAATGAAATATTTATCAATTCATCTAAGCTGTCGATGAATTTTCGACACCAGACTCCGAAATACCTGGTGCCATTGAACATTCGCCCTGTGTCTTTAAATTTAATCACATTCATAGATGCGAGAGCTCAAATTCAAGAATAAGATTTGAGAATTCTAGCAAAACTTTATTTCAAAGCCTCACTGATTATAATACCAGTTAAAACTGAATTACTTAATCGATATTTATTCACGCGTTTAATATTATAGCTTCAATTTTTAGATGTGGCGAGGAGTTTTGGCAAGACGTTATGTAAAGAAAATGAGAGAAGAAGAATTTATCTGGCTTGGTATGGTAAGTAAAATTTGTTTTTATGATCACTTTTTCTGTAAAAACTGGGTACTCTGACGCAAAATTTTAATATAATAATTTATTTGATATGGCCTTGATATATTATTGCTTTCTATTTTAATACCTTCCCGATTTGCTATTTCTCTTTAATTTATCATACTTGGAAACCAACATCGTGATTGTTCTGTATATAATCCACACTGTCACTGGCTACGCTCTCTGTGTATCTGAAACCCGAGATTTTCGATAATTTAATTTTCCTAATTTAATCGACAACCGGTGCTATCCGAGTTGAAAAATACACATTCAGATATCGAACGTAATATACCAAAGAATGATTTAAATTTTATTATTTTGCTGCAAATCACTGTTTTTGTAAACGTTTTGAATTATTTGAATTATTATTTATAATAAAAAATCAGTATCGGTTTATTTTTATTTCCTAATGCTCTTTCGATCTAAGACGATTATTGTGTAGCATGTTCCAAATAAAATTTCTTTTTATGTATTTGTATTCCAAAAGATTAAAAATCAATGTCATATACATCTCAAGTTTTATTTTTAACAAATTCAATCACATAGCATATAGCAAAACATGAAAATGTGGAATGAAGTTAGATAATAATTTATAAATAGGTACCACCACTTTCAATTACTCTGCCGACATCAGTAAACTGCTTACTAAATTCCTCAGGAGTAAAAGTCGCAATAAAATCTCATTCTTTTCCTCTACCAAATCTTTCGTTGACAAAGTATCCAAGCCTCTGAATGTCTCAAAGTTTTTGTCAGCCTCAGTAAGATCACGAATGTCTTCCACATTTTCTTGAGTTGCAAAATTTCGCAGTCTTCCAGATCCCCGCTTAAAGGAATCAAATTTACCATCATGAAATTCTTTCACGATTTGCTGCACCATTCTGACAGTAATTATGTCTCCTCACGCGTTTTCGATAAGGCGGTGAATGTTGGTTGCCCCATAACCATTCTTTGTTAGAGTGAGGATGAAAAACTTCTTTTCTTCTAAAGTGATTTACTCCTCCATGGACCATGTCGTTACTAAAAATGAGAAGAGCATAACATGAAAATTTATTTAAATTTCAAATATTTTCAATAAATCTCTATTGTTTCTAAGTCCAGACTATGATGTATATCAAAAATCAATAAATGCGAATTTTTTGGAAAGCCCTATACTTCTCCATGTGATCATCGATCAATATGCAGAATTTAAGTAATTTTTGTAACCAAGTTCTACGGCCATCTACTATCCCAATGACTGCAAGTTTAATCTAGATCTCGAGTACTCTTTCAATCGTAAAATCATTTCATCTTGACCTAGCATTTATCAGCTTGTTTGTGTATTATGTCTTGTCAACCGGCAATTCAATCATCAGTCTTTAAAATCAGAAGGTGATGCTTTGATTTTTGGATTTCTGTTTTCAATTCGTGACTCTTTGTTTGCATATTTATATAGTCCTCAAGATTTAGGTTCATCATCAATATTTCCTAAAACTTTTTAAATCACAACAAATAATAACAGTATACGTAAAGCGTCAAAAAACTGTAGCTTACTGCTTCATCTAAGTTTCATTCAAAGCAATAACTGGCTATGTATTAACCAGTTTCAACAGCAGATTCAAACAAAATTCTGTTTAACATGATTCTATTAACAGGATCACAACTGAATATCACAACTGTGTGTCGAGTCGGGAACTGAGAGATTCAGATCATTATATCCGGTGGAAGCGTTTGCCGAGCCAGGAACGGGAAGAATCTGATCGGTTTGTCGGAACGGAAAACTTAGAGCGACAATGTGAAGTCTGCCGCCCGTAATCTCGATCAGTTTTCTGATTATATCAGTCTTTTGAGGGCGAATATTATAACAGGACGGACTGACTAATCGAGGAATTGTGATTTATAACCGTCGGTTCAGGATGTTCGGTTTCATATTGCGGCAATCATCGCCCGGTATGTTTATTACCGGACTGGCAGGATCGGTTAGTCGCATGTGGACGAAGAGTTTGATCGGTGCAATTGATCGATGAAATAAGTTCCACACGCGATCCGTTGGAGCCGTATTGGACACTTGAAACAGACTCGAACAACCGATGTGTATGTCGCTGGTTATTCGGATTAGATCGGTGTGAAGTTCCGGTTGTCGGATCGGAAAGTTGGCGTCACCTGGAATCTCGATCACAGGAATGTATCCAGGCGGGACAACTGATAGTGGTTAGCGTCAGAGTCGCCCTTCCTTTTTTCAGACACTATTTTATAGTGTTACAGATGACTCGACGGATAATTCCGGAGTTTAATTTCATTATAAAAGAAAATCAAGAAGAAAATTTATGTTTGAATTTTAAAATTTTTACCAAATAAAAAGTGGTGTCTTCATTTTTCGCCCAAATTTTTTATTGCTTAATTTTTTGCGCCAAATTTTTTTCTTCCATTTTTTTGACAAAATTATTTTCTTAAACTTTTTATTATTTTCTATTCAATTTTTACTATTTTTTTCTGAAAATTTTGTTTATAAAAAATCTAATCCCCATAAAATGGAAAGAATAACTTGGGAGGTATCGAGTAGAGGCTCTATGGTCCATGTTTTACGAGGATATAGATATCGAATAAAAAAATCTGCCAGTACATCATATTGGGTCTGTGTAAATGAACTTTGTACTGCAAATATACGCACATATGATCTAAATACATATAAGAAGATCGGGGAACATAATCACACTCTAAATGATTTTTCTCCTTATATTAAAGAGTTGAAGACTATAATTATAGAACGAATAGCCACAGATCCGTTCGAAACAGCAAAAAAAGTTTTAGACAAAAGCTTAATACAGCTATCTTCAACAATTGAAGAAGAATCAGCAAGAAATACAATAATTGCAAATGTCGGCAATTTTGAAAAATACAGAAATATGATATACGAAGAAAAGCATAAATTTTATCCAATTTATTATACGATTTAACTTAGTCAATTACAGACTGATTGTGATGGGACATTTAAGACTTCGTCCTCTCAGTTCTATCAGCTTTTAATAATACATGCTCTGAGAGGTGAAGACAGCTTCCCAATTCTATATTGTTTCTATGTTTGTTTTTAATATTAATCAAATTTTTTTTGTAATAATAATTTATCTGTCACGTACCAATTTTTTCTTCATAAAAATATGGTGTAGTAATTGTGTAAATAAATGAAAAAATTCTTCAGTGAAATAGAATTGTACTAAACAAATTTGACAAAAGGAAGATAAAATGGGCAAAAGAAATTAAACGTAAAAAATTGTAGTAAACGTAAAAAAATTGGCAAAAAATAATTTAAGCGAAAAAAAATTTGGGTGAAAAAATATGGAACCATAAAAAATGTCAATACTGACAAACAAATTGTTGTTATAAAATATCATTTGTCATTAAAACTGATGATAATTCTTAAATCATGTTTTTTATAAATAATAATATAGAATTTTAATATATAAATATATTTATAAATAATAATATTTAATTTTTGGTCACTACAACAAGTAAAAGAAAATTTTAATTTTTTTATAATTCCACATAAATGCAAATTGAAGTCATTGAGAAAATAACGAAACATAAATTAATCATGACGATTAAAATTAGCAAAATAAAGATATAAATTTGAAAATTCAAATATTTTTGTGCCACTCGAAGTAAGAACTCATTGAGATCACCATGATTTCATCACACTAAACCAGAACAAAACAAGTAAATGGGAGACATAAAAAATGCAAAACATAATTAATGAGGGAAAATTTACCTTTTCATTTGTATTCTTCGAATATAGTTGACTGAATAAGCAAATCAATCCAACAGCTTTTACTCCTCAAAATTTTGGTAAATAAATCTGACAAAAATGAATTTTTCAATTCTATTAAAATATAAATTGGAGAAATCTAAGGGCATTATTCAAAACAAGTGTAAATACAGATAATTCGAACCCATGTACTATGTTGCGCACGAGCACCACTGTAAACATTGATCGTTTTCCGTAGGCGAGCGTACACTTGATCACAATAGAAATCATGTACATAGGACTAATAACGATAGCTCTTGAAAATAAAGGTCTGTCCAGAAAGTCTTGACCGATTTATAGACAAGTGAAAGATAAGCATTTATTGTTATTTTCATCATCATCTCTAATGTGTTCAAAGTATCGTCCATTGTGAGCCACGAACTTCTCCCACCGTTCTGGGAGTTTTCTAATTCCTTTGGTGAAGAAACTGAATAAATAAATGATAATAATATACGGCAATGAATGGATAGTAATAATAATAATAATAACATTATAAAAATAATAATAATAAATTATCTTTTATTCAGGCTGCATTACTTTTTAATTACTTTCTGCAATCTATCCCAAGAAAGTTGTTTATTATTATGGCAAATATTTTTTCTTAATTAAGAAAATCTTTTTTATATATTAAAGCTGAAAAGTAGATTTAATATTAATTATTTATTTGACAAAAATTATATTATTTTCATATAATTTTTAAAGAATATTAAACTTAACGATACGTCTATTAAATAATATTTAATTTTTTTTATTGTCGGCAAAATGAAAAAAGGAAGAAAGAAATAATTATTAAAATCCAAAAGAGACAGAATATCTGGAGACTGAGAGACTCTTGTTATCAATTTCGGAGATTAAATCTGAATAAAAGAAGGAAATTTATTTATTCAGGCAATCATTGCAATTATCTTATTGCAATTATTGCAATTAAAAAAAATCATTCCATTACTCCTTTTCGAAATACAGATTCTCTTGTTATATATCCAACTTTGGCAGTTAATGTTAAAGTGGAATCAATTTTTAGTTGTTTCGTTTGAAATGCTGCTTCACAATTTTCTGGTAGAATATCAACAGGTCTTGGTATAGCATCTATTTTATTAAGAGAAGAGTGACTCCATTTTCCACAATGAAAAACATAAGTTGCACGTTTGACTATACACTTTCGTACTTTTGCTCTTCTAAATCCTGATTCTTGATATAAATGATATAAAACATTTTTCTCCTCTTTAATTTGTAATGGATAAGCTTCGGCACATATTTCGATATCCATTAATGAATATATTTTTCCCACTTCTGTTTGTGAACAATCATACGCTACTAAAACATCGTTGGAGATATACATAAGAATAAAATCATTATTAATGATAACCACCACATTTTCGAATTATATTTAGATTTTTTACTATAATCAATTTTGTTATCTTTCAAAAATTCATTTTTTATTACTTTATTTCGAAACTTTTTACTTCTTTTTGACACACTTTTACTTATTAACATTTATATCTACATCGGGAATGTTTTGATACTGCAACATTTTTTCTTCCTTTCTTATTTCAACTTTTTGCAAATCATCATTAAATTCATTAAAATCATTAATATCGTAAAATTTCTAAATATAATATACTGTTATATTATTAATTTCTTTTCCAGACATCCATAATCATATAAATAATTTTCATCTTGTAATTCTAAATCCAAAAGAAATAAGAGTACTGTTCCTTCAATTTTCAACATTTCTTTGGCTTTTTGTCTTAAAGTTTTTACTTTAATTGTCAAAAATTCAGCAGTATTAATTGTACCTTTTCCTGGAACTTCAATTGCTAGAAATAATCTTTGAATATCTTTATTTTTCTGTCTACTATGCTGTCCAAATTTTATCAAAATTTCTTGTATTTCTTTTTTTCAACGTCGTTTCTTGTTTTAATTTATATATGAATACCGATCTAAGATTATTTAATACACTATCATTAATGTTAAACGTTTCTATTTCTTTAATTATATTCTTTAACTTTTCTTCGTTAACTTCATTTTTTAATCGTAATACCAAATCTTTAATATAATTTTCAGATATATTCATTTTATTATCATTATTTTCTAACATTATAATATCAACAGCATTAATGTTATTTGGTAATATTCCATAATCCACTAAATAGTCTTCTAATTCTAATTCAAGACATTTGAAATTCATAATAAATTTATCATTTCCAATCTTTTGTACAAGCATTTCCTTCAAATTTTTAACTTTTTGAAGATAATACATTTGAATTACTGTAAATTCTTGTCCATTAAGAGTTATAAAAATCTGAAGATTATCTGTCATATACATTTTTCTCAATTGTTCTCCTAAAAATTTCAAAAATGTTTTCATTTCACAATTCATCGTTTTATTATAATCTAAATAATTCACTACCAACTTTATAAAATGTTCAGTTTTATCATTTGGTAAATTCAATTCAATTATTTCTTTAATATTTTTACTTATTTTACCATTTAAATCTTTATTTATTTCCATTTCGTTTATTAATCAACTCATATATATTCTCGATTTATCTAACTTAACATCATCAATTTTATCAGAAACACTTTGAACTTTACTTTCAACTTTACTATTATTTTCATTTCGTTTCAATTTATTTTTACTTTTGTCTTTTGATGTCGATAGCATCTGTACACTTGGATCAGTTTTATTAAGTCTTGCGGACATTCTGTCAAATTGTCTTCTTAATTCATTAAAATCTGTTTTCATAGAATCATTAGAACCTTCATCCTCAAATGACAAGCAGTTTATATCTGATTGATTATCTTTGAATTTAATTTTCTACTTCAAAATTGATGGTGACGGTATTTGCGTATTTGATCTACATGATCTGGCAACATGACCATATTTTTTACATTTTTCACACTGTATTTGACCTTCACTGTTAAGTTTGGCTCTCTGTGGAGAAGGAGTTAAAGACCTATTTCTAGTCATATCTGTTCTACATACATTGGCTAGATGACCTCTTTTTCCATATTTGTAACATGTTTTAATAGGTGAATTTAGATTATTATTTTATTATTTGTGAACCAACATTGACTGCTGACATGATCAATTTTGTTACAGTTATAACATTGAGGTTTTCTTGTATAATTATTTGATTCTCTAGTGTCGTTAAATCTGATTGATCTTGAAAAATTCGGACTTCTTGAATAATTTGGGCTTTGAAGTTAACTTTTTAAAATTAATTAAGATATTTTTTACTTATAACTATTTAAAAACTTTTGGTTTTAAATATTTATTTTAGAGATTATTTATAACTATGAGGGGTTAATTTTAAATTTTTATCTCACCTGAATAGTTTATTATTTTTTTTGATTTAAAGGGTAAAATATTTTTATGTTAATTTGCTTACTAAATATTTTAAAAATTA
>MQRK01230854.1:1810-15367 GCA_001938485.1 Girardia tigrina
AAAATATTAAATTTAATAAGTTAAAATCGTTTACTGAAAATATTATTAAAATTCATAATTATCAAACTTTAATTAATTAGTACTTTAATTTAATATCATCAAATTAATTTCATTAGATTTAAATAATCAATCAATAAACATATCAATCCCATCTGAGTAGGAGAGTCACAAATCTAAACAGCATAAAAACAACAAACTTACAACATTCACAATTATCCCTCACATATAGAAAGCTATTTGTATATAATTAAATATGTTAAATAAATTAAATAAAAAGGTTAAATTAAATATTAAAAATTAATTCATTTATTTTAATTAGAATTAAGGGAATTACTCGGAAAATTTGAAATTGCACGGCGCACGACATCCATAAATGCGCATTTTGCATGAATCTTAGAAATAATTATCTATTTAATCACGAATGACTTTTATGTCCGCTGAAAGTGTCGTTATTTCAAAGGGGTTATTTTATAGCGATCACACTTGTTTGCGATAAATAACTGAAGAGAATTTTAAACCCCAAGGATGGACGAGCGAAGTGTACAGTTCTGAATCTAACGAAGCTGTGATGAATTGGCAATCAGCTAATTTGTAATTAATTGATTGTGTTTTCCGTATTGGTGGCTGTCAATGTGATCGAGTGATTTATTATTTGTCATTTAACAGTGAAATTAGTCATTAAATTTGTGTTTCATCGTTTTGATGAGAAATTGGTGCATTGTGAAAGTTGTGTGTAAAAAGTCAAAAAGAACAAAAAAAGAATGATTTTATTATATCAAAAACTTAACGCCATTTTTCAAAATTTATTTTTGTAATTAATAAAAAAAATATAATTAGTTAATTAATTATTAAAAAAAATTATTTCCCAATCATATAAAATTCGTGATATGTTCAGTAATAAATCTCCCACTCCTCTCTGTTTGTGCTCCGATCTTGTTTATAAATATACATGTAATGGGTGTAACGCCACATACATTGGAGAGACATCTCGTCATCTCTGCAAACGGATCAAAGAGCACAGTCGGTTGGACAATGGGAGCAATATTGCCGAACATAATTTAAAATGTAAAAAGAAAATCGGAGAAAATGATTTTCAAATTCTGTGTAATCGATTTAAAAATTACWGGGAGAGAGTAACGYGTGAGGCCTGATTAATAAGATCAATGGATCCAAAAATTAATATTCAAGCTCACACTCAACTTCTCTGTTAAACATTTTCAAATAGAGCCTTTATTACATGATTGATTGCATAATCACCTTTCTCATATATATATGCTGCAAAAAGCCAGTGTTAATTTAGTCTGAAGATGGCGCTGGGTGATCCGCCGAAATTAATAAAAAAATAAATTTTGAAAAATGGCGTTCAGTTTCTAATAAAGAATATAAATTGCCATTATTTTTTACATTTTTTACATTCCTAAATTTATTATATATAGAAAGTTAATTATTAGTGAAAGAAAAAGGATTTTATTTTTTTAAATGAAAGTAAAAAATGTTTTTATTAAAAAAATAATAATTAATATGTAAAAAAAGAAATGCTTAATTGTTATTGTTAATTATTTGGATTTAAATTATTCGAATTAAAAATTATAAAGCGGCGCATTTGAATTTAATTTGACTTTGTAAGTCGCCATTGTGTGTTTTGGTCGTTTGGATTAACCCCTCATAGAAATAAATAAAAAGGTTTCGGAAAATTGAATTTTGACTTTAAACATTATTTCCACTGATGTTTCATATTCGAAAAGCCGGTCAGACGAGCATCACAACATATTTGCGAATTCATCAATTGTTTGGTGCGATTTCATAGCGGTGGCGATGAAGGCATGATGCTACAAACCGATGAGATTCTCGCCGCATTGTACGACGACCGATTTCAATGTTTGATTATCTTTCAAATGACCTTAGCGTGTAAACTAAAATTAAATTATTCCCGTCGACCCGAAAACCTCCCCCTACTCGCACCAAGGTGCTGCAGCCACGCTGCGCAAGTTCTGTCATAAACACTAAATAATAAAATTATTACAAGAAGAAATTAAAATATCTAATTATAAGAAAGATCTAAATTTTCTTAAACTTCAAAGTTAGAATATCATAAATTTGATTTCCGGAAGAATGAGACGAAGAAAAAAGAGATCAGATCAAAGAAACAGCCGTGAATCTTACCTTTAATACCCCCACAGTTGAATTAAAATTGGAATTCGTACTAAATTTGATCTCATCTTCATCAAATTGTTTTTGATCACACAATTTACCGAAATACCCTTGCAAACATTCACAATGTCGGACCTGATTGTGGTCGTAGTAACATGTAGCATTATTTTGGCATGGTTCTATTTGACAAAGATTCGCTTTACTCTCACAATTCGGTTCATAAAATGGATCTTTGCATAAACATGTATACCCCTCATTTATTGTTTTATTAATTACACACTGACCATCGTTTTTACATGGATGCTTCAAACATGGATTATAATTTGAGAAACACTGAATACCTAAGAAAAAAAGATTTACTAAAAATAAAAATTTTGAATTACCTATTTGACCATTGCAAAAACAATCAGCTTTCCCTTCAATCTCAATACATTTGCCACCTTCAATACATGATATAGATGAGCATGGATCTCTTTTTGAACAATTCTCTCCTTTCCAACCTTAATAATGACACAATGATAATTCAGTTTTAAGTTATAAGTTTTAGCTAATATCATCCTTTCACATGTAAGATCTATATAATTGATTTTACAAAGCTTTTTAAATGATTAAAATTAACTTTAATATGTATATAATGTACTGGTAGATATATTTTTATAGCAATGACTTATTTGTTAAAATTGTGTAAATCATAGAAATTAATTTTGCGTTTAATGTAATATATAAATACTAAATATTGTGATCCGGTCAAATGACCGCATCCCAAAAGGCCGAATTCCCAAAAGACCGAAATTATTACAAAATTATTTTCATAAATCAAAGAAGGTTTTTTTCATTTAAAATTAAAATTTTTCATAATAAATTGAGATTTTTTCCTTTTCAATTAAAATTTTCTATTTTAAAATGAATCTTTTTTCATATAAAATTGAGAATGTTTTATTTTCTTTATTTTTATAATTTTAAGATATTTAAAATCTGAATTTTCATTGAAAAAAACTAATTTTAAAATAAAAAAAATTTCAATTTAAAATAAAAAATAACATAGTACAATACTATGTTTAAAGTTATTGTATTTTAGAATAATACATTTTGTAATAATTAATTTCGGTCACTTGGGAATTCGGTCATTTTGGAATTCGGTCTTTTGGGATTCACTCATTTGACACAAACCCCTAAATATTATTCAAATTTTGATATCAATAATAAAAGTGACCTTTTTAGAGGTTGTTCAAATAATAATAACTAATCAACTACTTTTAAAAAACTTAAGGATAAAATTTTCTTTGCAAAATTTGTTCGTATTATTTTTTTAATTTAATTTTTCGAAATGTAATTTGGACTGTTTAGTTGTTAATAATTTTAGATATTTTTTATGAGATCAGTGAGTGAAAAATCGGTTGCAATAGCATTTGGAAAGGAAAGGGACACTTATCTAAATATTGGAGCTAAGTAAGATTATAAAGATTTAGCAAAAAATACCCATACATCAATGTTTGGGTAATATTGAAATGAAATCCAAAGAAAAAAATTCTATTCGTTAGCTTGCTTTCTATATATATATATATATATATATTTACCAAACATTGCACACTTACTCACTTTCGATGACAATAAATGATTATGAGGAAGTAGTTAATTTTAGTTCGCTGACCAAAATTTAAATAGTTTTAAAAAAAGGTTATTTGGAATTAAAATCAAATTAAAAGTTTTAAAAATTAATTAGAATAATACTTAAAGATTTTAAATTTGAATTTAAAAATATTCGTCATAAATTTATTTGAATAAATATATTATATAAGTAGGAAAATGAGTGGATCAAAATAGATAACAGAGAAAACAGTATTTTTAAAAATTACTTTTAATTCTATTAAAAATTTTATTAATAATCGTAAAAATTTATTTTTCAAATTTTAAATTATTTTAAGGATATGATAAAAAAATTAAATATTTAAAATATAAAAAAATGAATATTAAATTTAAAGTATTTTCAAAAATTTCAAAAATAATAAAAATATAAAAAAATATTTTTTAAAAAAACGCAAAATTAAAAACAGCAGATAATATTTCATTTGAAAAACAAAGTTATAAAAAAAACATTATATAAGGCTTAAAATAAAAAAAAACAAATTTTAAAATTAATTATGATTTTGATTTGATTACAACTTTAAATAAATGAAAAATCATTGGAGATTAAGATTGGCAGTTTAATTATTAATAAGGAAAATTGTTGGAAAATTTGTTTGAAAATTTTTTATAATAAATGTATCAATTGAGTAAATAAAAAATGATTTCTGAACTTGATGTTACAAACACTTATCACAATGATAATAAGATAATTTGATCACTTTTTAAGGTCTCAGAATTTGAACAAAACGGTCCCAATTGAATTCCTGAACAATATTAGCATATGAAGATCTATTTATAAATTATAAGTAGTTTATATTAAGCAAAAAAATTAAAATGAAAAATAAATAGTCTAGTAAACCGATTTAAAGTCTAACTAGTAAATGAAAAAAATTTTTTTTATATCCATGCTTTATGCGGGCGGAACTCTGTTTGACCAACATAATTTTTTTTGTTTTTTTTGAAAATATTTTTTCAATTAAAATTTTGTTGGCCAAGTAGAGTTCTGTGTGCATAAAGAATAGATATAAATTTGTTTTGATTTAATAGTTAATTATTTATAATTTTTATATAATAATTATATAAAGAATTATGGTAAAGAAAATTTATTTAACCCCTCTCATTATACAAACCTTAAAAATTCTAAATCAAATCAAAGGTACATTTTTAAACAAAAGTTTCAAATCAAATGATACCATCCGTAACAGATTGATCTAAAATAAAGTATTTATATATAAAGCTATCCTTAACTTTTAACTTAAAACGTAAAGTCTCAATAACCTATCCATAATTTTAGCAACTATGTACTGTAAGGAAGCACAACCTGCTAAGTTATGAGGATTACCGAAAGTTTATAAATAATTTTATCTTCTACGGCAGTTATGATAAATGTTGGGAACTGCTGAGTCCAGTGTTGCTAAAATTATAATAATATACGAGGGGAACGGCTCAAAACTCCAGTCAAAACCCCACTGGACAAAACCCCCACAGACAAATACCCTCTAACATCAATCCTTCTTGGCAAAAAGACAGTAATAGAGATACAACAATAGATACATAAGTTATTATTTCCTTAATAAAAGTTATTAGCTCTGTAATAAAAAAGCACGAAAATATAAATTATTTTATAACAGTGTAGATAATAGTAAAAGATTTATTATACAGTTGAAAATTGTTAAATCCAATAAAGGACAACTTAAAGTGATATTAGAAGGTTATATTTATGTCAAACAAAAAAATTAGCAAATGGTGTAATATCATTTGAATGTGAGAGAAGACGTAATAAGGCTGAATGTAAAGCTAAAATTAAAGTTCGTGGTGGAGATGTAGTGAGAAAATTCAACGATAATTTTCATGGTCTCTGTGCACCTCAGCAAGAAGTACTTAAAGTTGTCGAAAAAATTAAGACTTGCAGAATTAACTGAAGGAGCGGCGCAGTAAATTATAAGTCAGTGTTTTTCAACGATTAGTGAAGATGCAAGAGACAAATTGCCGACCGTTAATAATTTACTTCGCAATATCATACATCACCGCCAAGTCATCAAAAATCCAACACCTATTCCTTCGAATGTTAATGATTTTGATATTCCAGGTCGTTTAAAAGTAACTCATGGTGGCCAATATTTTCTTCTGTTTGAATCCGGTAAAAATGATAAAAACAGAATATTAATCTTTGGAACATCTGAAAATCTTAAAATTTTGGAAACTACATCTCAACAACAACTTTCAAAACGGCTCCTGATCTTTTTTTCAACTTAACACAATTCATGTGCTAGTTAATGGGAGAACAATTCCGTGTATTTATGCATTTCTGCTAAATAAAACACAAGAAACATACATTAAACTGTTTCAGACATTAAATATGCTGAATGTTAATTTGACGTTAATGACCATTATGGTTGATTTTGAATTAGAGTTATATAATTTAGAAGTAATTTCCCAGACAGTGAAACGAAAAGATGCTTCTTTCATCTTAATCAGAGCATCTACCACAAAATTCAAGTGACTGATTTGAAACAACTTTACCAAGCAAATTCCGATTTTGCACTGAAATTAAGAATGATTCCGGCTCTTGCATTCGTAGGAAGGAAATAAAGTTTCCAGTCCAATGTCGGAAGTTTCCATTCCCCAATTTGGAAATTTATTGGGTTTCTCCAAAGGGAACAAGTATTGCAGCAAGTATAATTCTCTCAAATTTTAGCCGGTCATCCGTTACAAAATTCGAGAAAGAGGACACGGATTCAAATTCACGTATTATTAATATTGTTCGCAATTACAGTGATCATAGGATTATGGACTACCTACGTGGGAATGCATTTAACATATCTTTTACAGAATAAAGACCAAATAAATATGATATAAAATGTGTTTATTCAAATAAATTTAAGTAAAGGTTATTTTTATTGTGTTAAAATACTATAATATTATAAAATGGTTATTTAAAAACTTTATTGAGATAAGGGCGATGTATGATCAGAGAGTTTTTTAAGGTTTTTGACCGGAAGGATTTATGTAAGGGGGTTCAAGTCCCGGGGTTTCTTGTTCCGGAGGTTTTTGTCAGACGGGTTTTCGATTAGGATGTTTTTTTCCTAGAGCAATATACGAGGAAAGCAGAATAATGCAGAGTTATAAAAGATAATTGCATCAAAACTACAAAATAGGAAGTTAAATTTTTTTTACAATAAGTCAAAATCATAATTGCAAGATTTAATTTACTCCCTAAAAAGGCTGGTAATGTTATAAATTGCAGATAGTATTGGGTTGTCTGAAAGGTAATGCGCGTTATTTCATGGAAATTAAAATCCTTTTTTACAAGAAAGAACAAAATTTATTCACTAAATTATTTGCCGTTTTGTTCGATCACCTTAACCCATCTTTCACGTATTTTCAAAATTCCACCGGTAAAGAACTGTCTCGGGTTTGACTCAAAAAACGCATCCAGATGTTTTTTGAAAAACCTCACAGTTGACAAAAAAATTCTATTCAAAGAATTCTGCAAGGACCGGAATAAATAGAATTCTGATGAAGTGAACATGATGGGTTGGGTAACACCTCCCAACTCAACTCGAATAATTTTCTACAAATGATAGTAGAAACATGTGCTTTTGCGTTTTCATGTTGAAGCGGAAAACCTTTTCTGTTTTCCAGTCCGGACGCTTTACCGGTATTCCAAAATTAGTTGATGACATTTCACATCAGAATTGACTGTTTAATTTTGTGGAAGAAGTTCGTATAAAATAAGTACCTATATAAGTACCTATAAAATCCCAGCAAACAAAGAGCAGAACTTTTTTTTGGTGTATGGGCGATTTTGAATGCATTGTAGAGTCTTAAATGAGTGACTCCAAGATATTATTTCTAACCATATTGTAGTAAACAATCCACTTCTCATCTCCTGTTATAACTTGTCTCAGAAATAGTGTTTTTTTTCGTCGCGTTGTATGAACATATTGCATATCGAAAAACGATCCATACAATTTTTTTCTGACAGTTTATGAGGAAGCAAAATATCTTATCGGGAAATATAACCAAGTTCCACAACATGATCGTGGAACGAGCTTTTTGAAACACCAACTGATTCTGCTATATCACGCGTGGTTAATCTTGGATTAGACTCAATTTGTTCCTTAATTTGACAAGCATCCACAGCAGAAGGTCGTCCAGTGTGATTGGCATCTTCGAAGTCAAAATTTTCAGCTTTGAATTTAACAAACCATTTTTACAGTAAATTTAGTTAACACATCTTCTCCATAAATATTCGCAATCTTTTTCGAGTTAAAGATGCATTTTCCCCTTATATATGTTTAGAAAATCATCGTGTGTCGTAAGTGTTCTAAATTTTTCCCTATTTTAAAATGTTCCTTGTATTTTAAATTTTACATTAGTTAAATGAATTTTTCAATAAGACAATAAATTAATATACTGAAACTTACTTAATATAAAAACTATTTTTAAGTAATAAAGCTAATAATGCCCGTTAAAGTTACCTATGTGCTTAACGCGCATTACTTTTCGGACAATCCAGAAGCAAACATTTTACTACATGGAGACAAAAATGTTGTTAAGAGAACTCACACATTTGATGGAACATTTATTACATTCACAATTTTGATCATCTCTATGACAATCAATAGTATTACTCTCACTTAAATTCATCACTCAATGATTAATAATTCTCAACCCAATCTGAACTAATTTGATCTGAAGAAAATTATTTTATTAAAAAATATTTAATTTAAATTTTATTGGCTGAAATAAAATAACTTTTTAAATTTATTTTTAAACATTAATTTGATTTTAATTATTTAAAAATTTACAAAAATAAAATCAATAAAATTATTTAAAATTTACAATAATAAAAATTAAAAATATATTGTTGGGTATACAATTAAATCTCGTTTTATTCTTCATTTATATTCAACTACTAATCTGACTCCAAATGAACAAAAGGTTTCTTCCAACAATAATATATGAAGAATGAACAAGACCTTTTAATAATAATTTATTCTGCAAACAACAATTGAAGTACAAATATAAATCCAACTCTATCAGTACACTACAATTCAAAGATCAAACTTCGATTAAAGAGTTACAACAACTTTTTAGTTCGAGCGACGCTAGAATGATTTATTTAAAACTTATCTTCTCCTCTACAGGATACTGATACTTTCGTAATACAGTAGATACCGCTTAAAGAGAATATTTTTGGGACTTGAAAAAATGTTCTCTATAACCGATATTTCTCTTTAACAGATACTTTTTTTATAAGGATAATTTTTAAAAAAATATCAAAAAAAAACTTTACTAATCAACACATTTATTTTTTAAAAAAAAAAGTTCCAAAAGTTAAAAAAAAACCAAAAAGTTCTCTTTACCCGATTTTATTTTCTTTAAGCAAGTTCTCTATAAGCGAAATCTACTATAATACAATTTATTTAAAAGCTTAATTTCTCCTTTACAGGATACTAAAAACTTTTCTATTACTTCTTTAGTTTAAAAAAAATAACAATAATAGAAAACAAACAAGTTTACCACGCATAAAATTTTGAAATTAATTTTCTTCGAGTGATCAAATGGGCGTCTGAAACTGAAATAACTATTGCTTATATACTAGTTTTCCCTAACCTTGAAAATTTAATAACTAAAACAAGTCTCAAAATGTTTACAAATATTTTATAAATTTTATTAAAATATTATTATATTAATCAAAAAATTATTAATTTTAACCAGCGAATTATTTTAAATTTTTTATTAGATTTAAAAATTTAATTTACATTTTTCGGAACCCCAACAATATTAAATCTAAATTTGAATGAATTATTTGCAAATTATAAGAATTAAAATATTGATCATACATTTGATTAGGAGAGGCACAATCCCAAATGAACACACAACATTTAAACATGCAAACACTACACAAAAACATCAACACACCAAATATTCCTCACAAATGTACCAGAAAAATTTGAACCACTGCTACACGAAGGCGTATAGAGACGCAAAGAAAAGAAGCTTGATTACTTGGATCATTAAAAGTGGAATAAAGAACTGGAAAATTGGTTTAAAAGAAACGATGTATATATTAAAGTAAAGGAAAACTTTGTTTTATGTATAAAAACATTAATTACTGTTCGATAATATTTTAAGATTCCCAACAATGACCTATTTGAAATTTTTAAAAGAATTTTAGTAGTTCTTAAAGAATAAGATAATGTTCATTAACGGAGAGTCGGGTTAGGATGATTGTTGGTTAAAAGAGAACAAGGTTGGTACAAACTTCTTAATCAAAAAGAATTAATAAACATAAAATAAGCAAGTAGGAGTGTTAATGTGTTCTTATGATTTATATGAAATGTTAGTCATTCATCTTATCCTCTTATATGGTATCATATGATGTAATTTATTGTTCTGTTTACAAAGTTCAATTGATCATATAAACAAATAATATCACTTTATTGAATTATTTGATCAAAACAGAAGTTAAGGGGTTTGATATTTTGTAGAATACGGATGATTGATCTTGGGGATGGCTGGTCGACCGCTGTAAATCAAGAATACTAATTTACTAATACTAGTCAAATGAATTGAGATAATCAAAGTGATTACTCCTAAAATTAAATAAATCACATTAAAATACCTTTTTTGCATATTTTCTTCCCTTCCTTAGAACACTCGTAATTATCCGATGGAAAGGCCCTGCAGAAATCCAGGCAATATGGGCCGTATCTGTCGTAGTCACACTGCAAAGCCATTTTTACCTTTAAACTAAAATTTCGAGTAAAAATACTTTAAGTAATGAATTTTATCAATTGTATGAAAAATAATAAGTGTTATTGGAGTGGAAAATTAAATGTTTGATAGAACATTTTTTCAGCTTGAATATAAATGAAATATAAATAATAAATTAAATAAAATCATTATATAAAATAAATTAAAGAGAATGAATTAAATAATTTTAATAAACTAAGAATAATTAATCGGAAAAATAAATAAACAGAATTAAATATTAAATAAAAATGATAGATTTAAAGTGAGTGAATTAAATAAATAATAAAGTTACTAAATAGAAGAAATGAATTTGAAATATTTGAATTAAAGTGAAAAATCAAAATAATTGGAATAAATAGTTGAATTTTGCTAATCCTTTTGTGTTTCAAGGGAAAAGGATATCGAAATTGTTATAGCATGGAACATAAAATTCTTACCATTAGTAGTTGTGTTAATAATATTTAACTTTCTATTTTTTATAAATAAAAATTCTCAGTTTAAATTGAAAGATCTCAATGTAAAATGAAGACCCCTTACCACTTTTAGAAACTCGACAGCAAAGTTACAAAATTCTACAATAATTTCCGTTGCAAAATTGAAATTTAAAGGTATTGAGGTAAATATTGCTCTAATTCTCTTTTCTAGAATCCTAAAGCAATTAGTTCTTTATTTCTAATTAATAATGCTTCAAAAGTTTTGGCTTGATATCTTCATCAGAATCCGGAATCAAATGTTCGGCCAGCTTCTTTACATTTATAATTTAAAATTCATGATGTTAAATATGAATATTGCAGTTTTCCAAGTATTTACAAATTTATATGTATTAAGAAGACTAATTGGATTTTCAATACATTTATTGATATCACAACTAGAATTGCCACTGGGACAATTCTCCACAAAACTTTCGTAACTAGTCATCGTTCTTGATTGTTAGATTTAATTCTATTTCTAAACGTCTTATTATTCAAACAAATTTAAATTACAATTTATTTAAAATTCGATTTCAAAATAATTTATAATTTAAATTGTACGTAGCGTTTGTGCCACTTTCATTATCACTAGAATCAAGACTGTTAATTTAACACCAAAATTTTATTAATGACAACAATTCACATGTTCAAACAAATTCCTTATTAATTCAATTATTTTACCAAAATCAATCTATTAAATTATTCTTCCCCTTCAATTTGTACAATTTAATAAATTTCAAAACTTCTAATTAACACAATTAATTTTTATCCTAAAATTTTATCCTAAAACTAATTAATTTAAATTTACCATAAGCCTTTTATTTAAAAAATTATTTCTTGAAATATTATAAAATTTAATTCGTTATTATTAATTTTAAAATGTTTATTTCAAAAATTTTATTAAAATTTATCAATTGTTATAACTGTAAACATTTTTAATTTTTAAATAAGTATTTAATTTTTGATAATTTTCTTTATAATATGATTTTGAATTTTAAAACATTTGTATTTATTTACTTTTTTTAAAAAACTATCAAATTAAAAAGTAATAAACTATTTTGGTAAAATGCAAAATAAAATTAACTCCTAATATAAATTACAAAATAATTTTAATTATTTAAAAAAATATTTTTATTATTTTATTTAGGATAAATTAATTTAACTTTAAATTTACTTATTTAAATTTTACAATTGATTAAATAATCAGAAGTTTTCAAATATTTAAAATATCAATCTTCCATCTGGATGGGAGAAACACAATCCTAAAGAACATACGAAACAACATAGAATAAGCATAGTTCAAAATTATTCCTCACAATATGTATGAAGTTTCTTTTAATATCATATCTAAAACATTATATAACATTATATAACCTATGCAATATGAAAAGTTGATCGGCCATTGAAAAATGTAAAGGAGGACAAATAATTTATATGTAAGATATTACATTTTAGAGTTACTTTTTCGAATGAAGAAAGCATTCGCAAAAAGAGGATCATTAGATAATTGGTCGTTATATTACTAATGAAAAGTTTTTCTTTTGCAATTATTAATATATGAACTATTAGGTTGTCAATTTTAAAATTTGTAGACATGATTACAATAAATTCAAATAGTTTTAATTTGAAAATGACACAACATTTTGTTGCTCAGTGTTTTTTGTTTGATTGCTACATATCTTGGCTACTGAACATATCAATAAAAATTAATTAACAGTATTGATAAATTGTTTTAATAATCATTATTTTAAAAATGGAAAAGGCAAAAATTCGAACTATTATGAAATGCGAGGCCCTGCGTGAAACCTTTGTGTCAGAAACCATGTGATACATCAATAGTGTATATGGACACAATACAACTACGCAGTATGCACTTTCAAATTGGTTCAGGAAATTCAAGAAAGGTAATTTTAACCTCAGTCAGGTCACCCGGTAACTCAGGTCGACACAGACGAATCGAAGGTAACTATTGAGTCAGATCGATCACAAAATAATCATGATTTATAGCTAACTTTTGTTATTAAAAAGCAAACAATGTTGATAGGAAACAATTCAATTCTAAAGATACAGTAAAAATGGTCTTTCAGGAATTTATTCATTCTCACCCAGAAAATATTCATTCAAATGGCATCAAAAAGCCGTGTTTCGATAATATGAGTGCATACTTTGATGAAAGACCTAATTATTTGTAGTAGTAAATTATCAATAATTTTGACTTTAGTTTTACAAATTTTATATTTGACAACCAAATGAAATTTTAAAATTTTGAAAATTTTTAAATACCTGGCTTTAGGATTTTTGTACCGAAACTCTTTTCTAATCATTGTAAGGGTTTCATATGTTGGATTATTCATATTTGATGCTGGGATTTGAGAAAATTCGATTTTAAAAGCAGCAATATTATTATGAGATGTCACACTATCATGATCCATAACGTCGATTCTCACAAAATAAGTTTTCTTGGAAATTCGAAAAATAAAAATCACAAACAAATATATAAAACAAATTTATTATAATATTTCCATATATATATATATATATATAT
>MQRK01230862.1:0-10317 GCA_001938485.1 Girardia tigrina
TGTTATCTTTGATTTATAAATATCATCTAAAATAAATTTTCTGTAAAATGATTCGCTTTTGACAAAAATTTTACAATACTTTTCCAAAAAAAATTTCATTTTTGGATTACCGATTTTTTAAATGGTATGTTGGCTGCACAAAAAGCTTCAACAAGGTCTTTATCAAATTCAGAGTATTTGTTGCTTTTTTCATGTGAAAAAACAAGTTCAGATTGCTTCTTACCATCATTAATTTTCTTGGCAGATATATGTGTTAATGACCTCAAATGCTTCGTCAGTGGTGCAACTCCTTCTTTTGGCAAATATTTAAATCCTTTCGTGCATATTTGACAAAATACATTATCATTTCTTATTTGAAAATCACTATTCGCACATAATTAAATCAGTTAGTGCTTTATATTTAGATAAATTTAGCATTATTATAAAATTTTGAATTATTACTGTTTCAAAAAGTGTTTTAAA
Source organism: Girardia tigrina (assembly GCA_001938485.1). Lineage (NCBI taxonomy): Eukaryota > Metazoa > Platyhelminthes > Tricladida > Dugesiidae > Girardia > Girardia tigrina. The sequence goes on from MQRK01230862.1 coordinate 463, forward strand.
ACAAATTTTTAAAATAAATTATGTTACAATATTAGTAATATTATATTACAATGTCAATATTTTCAATTTTTATTTYAAAAATGTCGTAATTACTGGTTTATTTATCAAGATTAGAATTTACGGCTTTTTCATTTTCAGTCGCAAAAATACGGGTTTTTTTACGGTTACGGTTTACCGTAATTATTCCGCTCTCTAATCATTATATTAGAAGAGGATTTATGGCATAAGTTAATTGTAACTAAATTCTATTTTACTATAATATATAATAATCCTCTTGAAACTTCTAAAATATATAAGAATGTACGCTACTTAAACTTAAGTAGATATTGCAATGACGTCTAAAAATCAGAATTTCTTGCCACCATAAATGAGCAGTGAATCTTTCAGTAGTTCTAATTTCCAGTAAATCATCATTCTAGAAGAAATAGCAGGAGTCAGGAAGATTAATCTAATTTCAGGCCATTGCTGAGGATTGTGAAACGAATACAATGTAATTAAGATGGGATGATTTGGTTGATAATTAATAGCGATGATATACCTACCTTTTAATAATAAAGTTTTTTGGACTCTAGATGTTCTAAAAGATTTTTTAGCTTTTCCATCAAAACCGGAACGTTACAATGATAAACAACAAATCATTATTTTAAGATTGTTTCATAAAATGTCCAAATCTATTACAAAAGCTCAATTTTTTTATAAAAAATGTACTTGCGTTTTGAGCTGATTTATATATTTGTAATGTTAAAAGTGGCGTTCAGTACAATAGAATGTGTTAATAATAGTTAATTAAATTGCGTCAAGTATAATATCGAATCAAATTAACCTTGTGACATTTGTGCAATACTTATTGTTGCTAGACGACTATACTCATCTCTATTTTATTACATCAAATATATATTGTAACTCTTTTAGGTTTTTTGCACATTCACAATATAAACTAGAATTTATTAGTAATTAGTGTGATCATTAATTTATTAAATACAAACTGTAAAAATATTAGCATTGTGAGGAATGTTTTGAATAGTGTGTTGATATTGTGCATGTTGTACGTTGATTCGGATTGTGCCTCTCCTACACAGATGGATGATTGGTATTTTCTTTGATTCTTACTAATTAAAAATAATTTCATTTAATTTTAAAGTAAAAAGATTTAAAATAATTTTTGAATGTATTATTTATTTTTTAATGTAAATTAAAATTTTAATTTATTAATTTAATGTTGTTTTTTAAAAAATGTTTAGATTTAATTTCAACCAATTAGATTCTTTATAATTAATAATTTTTATTAACAGATTTTCATTTATTGAAAATAATTAGTATGAACTCAGAAATATATTGATCAAGAGAGATGTCAAATAGTGAATGGGCTTGTAATATTAATAAATGTTGTAAAACTCATATTGATGTTGTTAATAAGCATGACTAAGTAAAATATATATAAAAGGGATAAAAAGGAGACTACAGGTTTCGAGATAATAATTTCTTGAAAGAAAATTCAAAACAAAATGTATTTGTCGGTGTTTGATTGTTTTGCACTGACCGAATGTTTTATTATATTGAGTTTTACCACTTTCAAACCTGGTACAGTTGAGAGAACATAACGTTATTTATGATTGCCATTTGATCTGACATTTCAGTCGTATTTCATCGATGAGATTTCAGATTGTTTTGGGTTTGACGTAAAGGCTAAAATTGAGTGGATTGTATTGAGTGTGAGAAATTTTATCTCAAATATTAGCTTTTGGTTGACTGTCTATTGTTATCTTTATCTTATGTCTCCCTTACCTTGTAAAATACGGAACGATATAGTAAAAATACTGTTTTCTCAAAGGATAATTATTATCCAGCAATGGTTGGTTTGCGAGAATAGAATTAATCATGTTTAATGTATTTTAAGAATAAGGAAATAAATTCATTTTAAATGTTTTGTGTAGAATGTAGAATAGATTTGTGTAAAATGTTTTAAAATTATTGTCTAGTTCCGTATAATGTGTTAGTTTAATACGTGTGGATTGACCTGATAAGGAGATTAGTATCTCGAAACGCGTCGTCTTCTTTTTATCCAAAAAATTTTAATTAAAAAAAATTTAATTGTTTAAATATTGATAATAATTTATAATTAAAGAAAAGTTCTTAATTTGATAGTCTCTTGCAGCAATAAATAAACCGAATAATCATTTGTCATATACTAAATTAATTATAAGAGTTTCTCATTTACGATTGAGAAATGTTATCTTTTTCATTGATAATTTTATCCAATCTTAATTTGTTCCTGAGATAAATTGTTTTAAGTCATTTAAATTTCAGTTATTTACGTCGACATTGTCTCAATGATAACGGTAGATTCTATTTAATTGCAATCTATGTTCGGTTATTGGGCAGTGGGTTGTCCTTCATAAATACCCGTTCCTTTTAGTACACCTCAATATTTATTAAATTAATTTATTTAACTATTAGTATCAAAAATATTTATTTTAATATAATCATACTTCTGCTTACTGATAATTATTAATCGAAGTATTTGTGGATTCATTTTTATTCTACCACTATTTTTTTGTATTTTCAGTTTTTTTTAATTTTATAGATAATTTTTAATTTTCAATGCTATTATGCATCGTTATAAATATTTCTACAAGTAATTGACCAACACTATTATGAGGAATATATTTCGGTGCAACGAAGACTTACGGCAATGGGAAAAGTTTTGAAAGTTGGATATTGGGTTCCGAACCAGTTATCACGTGCAAATATTGCACAAAGACTAAATTTGTGCGTTGCACTTCTTTCACGTCACCGCCGTAAATCGTTTTTGTGGAGAAATGTCACCGGGGACGAAAAATGGGTGTATTACGAAAACCCACAGCGTAAAAGATCATGGGTAGATGCGGATCAACCTTCAACTTCAACGCCAAAACCTAATCTTCATAGCAAGAAATTGTTGCTCTGCATATGGTGGGACATGAAGGGAGTCCTCTATTACGACTTACTTAAACCCGGAGAAACAATCACGGCACAGCGATACAGTGGACATTTGTTTAAACTGAGCGAAAAAATGAAAGAATTGCGGCCGCAACATGGACTTTCGATGAAAAAAATCATCCTACTCCACGATAACGCTTAACTACATGTTGCGAAAGCGACGAAAAATAAAATTTTGGAACTGGGATGGGAGGTTTTACTGCATTCGGTGTATTCTCCGGACATTGCTCCATCCGATTTTCATTTGTTTCGCTCTCTACAACATACTCTGGCTGGTAAGCGATTCAAACAAGAAAGTGATGTGTGAAATTGCATCGAAACCAGAAAAATTTTTCACCGATGGAATTAGAAAATTACCGGAAAGATGACAAAAAGTAATTGATTGTAACGGCGATTACTTCACCGATTAATATTTTGTAGTTCCTTTAGAAATTCTTTGATAAAAGTATTAAAAATAGGCTAAAAACTTATGCATCAACCTAATATAACGAATTTAAATATTTTGATGTTTGATTTACAAAATTTGCAACTAATCAATCTGCAAAAACTTTAGACGTCTGGTCTGCCGGGTGCGTGTTGGCCGAACTTTTGTTGGGTCAGCCTATTTTCCCTGGAGACAGTGGCGTGGACCAATTAGTGGAGATCATTAAAGTATTAGGTACTCCAAGTCGTGAACAAATACATCAAATGAATCCAAATTATACCGAGTTTAAGTTTCCACATATCAAAGCGCACCCGTGGAATAAGGTTTAAAAACATTAAGATTAACGAAACATTGTTATTCTTTGAATTTTATTTTAGGTTTTTCGACCTAGAACTCAACCTGAAGCTATCGAATTGGTCTCAAAGTTACTTGAATATACCCCATCAACAAGAGTTTCACCTTTAGAATCTTGTACACACTCATTTTTTGATGAGCTTAGACAAGAGTCAACCAAATTACCTAATGATAAAATATTACCTCCTTTATTCAATTTTGCATCAAACGGTAATGATTTATGAATTTTATTAAATTATTTTTCTCTATTAATTTATTTATCTCGTTACTTAATAAATTAATAACATTTAGAATTTTATAATTGATGTCGGAAATAAATAAAACTTATTATTAATATTATCTGGCAGATGGAACAAATGTTCCGATCGATCGGCTTTGCCCCTTGAGTCCTCAGTTCTGTTTTTTATTTGATAAGAACAAGACATTTAACCCAGGAATGTTTTAAGAACTTGGGGTAATCGATTTCGGCGTCAGTTGCTTAAACAATAACGATTGATGAATATTTACTACCCGTATATCTTATTAAATCACATGTATTATTTAATGGCTTGTATTTAATTGATCAGTGTTTTTTCTTTAAAAAATCAGTAATTTAAATAAATTAAAAGTATTTTATTTAAAGAACTGTTTGGTGAAAATGTGTTAATAATTTTTGTAGTAAATTTATTCGCCAAATCTGTGATAATATTTTTATAGTAAATTGATTTGGGAAGGCATCTTTATGGCATCATCATCTGCACAAATGAAGCGAAACCAAACTGCATTTATTTTCCAAGCTTTAGTAGAATCAACTGACAAAATTTTTGAAATAATTAAAGACACATTAATATCTGAGGGTTCCGATGCCATTCGTAATGCTTTCAAAGAACTGTTTGGCGAAAATGTGTTGCTAATCATGTGCTGGGTTCATATCTGTCGCAATGTGGTGAAGAATATTCATTTAGCAATGAGGAATTTCATAAAGATATTAGGGAAGATATCAATACACTTTAATTGACATGCAGCAAAGACGTGTTTGAGAAAGCAAAAGATTTATTTATCGAAAAGTGGCTTGCCAAAAAACAAAAGGTATTTATCGAATACATTAAGCGAATTTGGTATTTATCAACGCATCAAAACTGGTACGAATGAGCAGCTCATAACACACCATCTCAAAACAATGCGTTAGAATCGCAAATTCTGGTTATAAAAAAGAAGAAACATTCAGAGCAAGAATGTCATTATCTCGGTGTTTGGATACAGTGTCAAAATGGTCAAAACAATACGCAAAAAATGATAAACAATTTAAAGAAATGTCAACTATTGAACTCTAAAAATGGACTGAAAGTTATCAATGGGCAAAAAGCAATAAAAAAAGTTACTTCAACAATAATTGAAAATTCAAGTGAATATTGTCCAGCAGGTGACGAACCCAACTCAAGTGAAGAATAAATACAAAATATCAAAGAAATACGATGGATTACATTTGACAAATTTAAGAAGAGAGCTTTAGCCTTGATGATTTTTACTCTACCAAACAGTGATGATATGCCAGCCAAATGGATTGAAGGAAAATCCATGTAATCCATAATATACATTACCAAGTTAATCAATGATAACATAAAGTACCTGTTCTTTTTCTTGAATTTTTAGTTGAGAAATGGGAGTAAGTCTGAAGATTGGAAAGAAAATTATACAACATTCAGCTCAGGTAGGATCAGACAAAATTTACCACCCGTTCACATTAACTAGATTTGATGAAGAAGTCATGGATATGACATGATCTTTTCCTTTTCTATACGAGGGGAAAGTCTTAGATCCCATAAATTACTGACTCGAGAGAATTTCTAAGATTTTCTCTTCTGAACAATGATCCTGTCATTTCCATGACTTCATCAGATTTTATTTTTAAAAACTCTAATTTTATAATTTCGGTAATAATTTTATCTAAATATTAATTTAATTTTAAAAATGATTTTATTGAAAGAAAAAAAATTATTTAATCAATTTAAAAATAAGTTTAAAGTTATTTACTTTAAAGTTTTTGATATTTACAATATTTTTACTATCCTGAAGTCCAAAATAATATTTATACGACAAATGGAGAGTTATTTTCTAGTAGAACGGTGTTTATTATGGATACCAAATTACAATGTGATTGGAGTTCCATTAAACATCAATCTGTCTCTTGTCTGCAAAAGAACGGTCTTGAGGGACGCCAAATCGCTAAATCTTTCAATTGTGGAAGCTCCATATAACCACATTTTTAAGTGGTCCCCTGCGTGAGACTATATCGAGGTTCCACTGTGATTAAAAAAATTAACGAATGGTAAAATATTTTTACAAAATTATTTTGTTAAATGATTAATAATTTTTTAAAAAAGCAAGAAACCAAACACCAAAACTTTTTATCATTAAAATTTTGATATTATTTACTAAATTTTTAAATAAATTGTTTAATATAATTTTTATTTATAATATGTTTTTGTAATATTTTAAATTTCTTTTATTTAATTTGATAATATATATTATAAGAATTTAAAATAATACATATTACATTTCATTTATAATTCATAACCGTTCTTGCCCATTTACGACTTTGATTTTATCTCCTACCCAGGATCATCTCTGATTAGCGTCCCTCGGTAATCAACCAACATAGAAAACGGCTACTCTTCTCCTGGTATTTTTTTCCAATCATTAAAATGTTATGAGGAAATTGCTCACAATACTCGTCGCTAACCATTCCGCAATTTTCTGGGAGAGATTAGATATTTCATAATTTACGTAAGCAAATTATAATCCCGTGGATAATTTAGTATTCAAAATGCCGACAACAACAATTCACTAGCCTCGTATTTCAAAACTAAGTTAACTCAATTCATTTAATTAATAAATAAAGTTGATTATTTATCACAAAAATATATGCACTCATGGGCAGTGTACCATCTTTTTCAAATATAGAAATTCATTTATTGAAAGATGCTTTTCACTGGCACAAAAAGGGGTTTTCTAGGTTTGATTAAAATACGTTCATATAAAATGTGATGCAGGACGCATTGTTATTCTTTTAGGACCAATGTAGCAATTCTATCTTGTTTATCTATTGGGTTGACCAAAAAGTCATTGCGTTTTTTACTAAAATATTTATTATCAAAAAATGACATGGATGCACAAATATTTTTACACGATATACTGTCCATTATTTTCAATCACTTTCTTCCACCTTTTCGGTAGCTTCATTATTCCTGATTCATAAAAACCTTTGCCTTTGTCAGCAAAAAAGCCATCTAGGAACGATTTGATGTCATCATCACTGGCAAATGTTTTTCTGTTTAAGGAATTCTGCAGTGATCTAAATAAGTGAAAATCCGATGGGGCCAAATCTGGAGAATACAGTGGGTGCGGCAAAACCTCCCAACCCAGTGATAAGAGTTTCTGGCGAGTGATCAAACTTGTTTGCGGTCTTGCGTTATCATGCTGAATTACAACTCCTTTTCGATTTGCAAATTCAGGATGTTCATGTGGAATTGAATGAGCCAATTTCTCCAGCTGACCACAATATCTGGTCATTCCTCGGAAGGAGTTCAAAAAACACAATTCCTTTAAAATCCCACCAGACGGAAAGCATAACCTTCTTTTGGCGAATTTCTGCTTTTGGGATCATTTTGGCAGGCTCACCACGTTTTGTCCATGATCGTCGGCGTTCCACATTGTTGTAAACAATCCATTTTTCGTCACCCGTAATCAGGCGCTTCAAAAATGGATCACTTTGTTCTCGTTTCAAAAGGGAATCGCAAATGTCTATACGTTTCACCAAATGAATTTCTTTCAGTTCATGTGGTAACCACATATCGAGTTTACTGACGAATCCAAGTTTCTTTAAATGACTTCCAACACTTGATTTTGATATTTCCAGAGTCTCTGCAACTTCTCTTGTCGTCATATGTGGATTAGATTTGATCAGTGCTCTTATTTTGTCGCCATCAACTTCAACTGGTCGACCGGAGCGTGGTGTATCTTTCAGATGAAACTTTTCAGAACGAAATTTAGAAAACCAGTATTGGCACTGTCGAAGTTTTAAGGAGTCACTACCATATAAAAACATATCTTCTTACGAGCTGGCACAGCGGTTTTCCCTTTGCGAAAATAATACAACAAAACATGACGAATATGCTCATTTTGATTTTCCATTTCGAATTGACGGTAAAGTAATAAATTAAAACAAAATCAATGAATATTTTGTATAAACATCGTCTGAAAATTATGGTTTCAGAATATATAATTGAATTTAAATTTTATCACATCGTTTTATATTTTCAAGTTTTTCATTAGGACGTACTCAAAAACACAATGACTTTTTGGCCAACCCAATACAATCATATAATTGCACTTAATAAAATAAATAACAAATTGGATGGAAATAATATTTTCTATTTTTTAACGATTCCCAAATATGTTTTGACTTTAGTCCACTATTTCTCTTTATCTTGTTAATGTATTTCGTAAGATAAAATGCAAATGATGCTTTAGGAATTGTTTTTTATTCGAAATATATTTCTTCACTCATTAATATTTCCCATTTTCCTTTGACATATATTTTATATTTAGAAATTAATTTTCGGTTGAAGTTGAAATATTCTTATATTAGCGTATATATATTTAATGACGATTTTTATATTGTAACTTGTGAAAACATTTATAAAATAAATTTAGTAAACATTTTATGTTAAATGATGCCTTGTTTTCCAATGCTTTTACTAAACCGTAGGAATAAAATTCAGTCACGAAATTATATAAGATTTGCTTTAGTTGTTATTGTCTTCTGTTTTTTTTATTTAAATGTGTTTTTGCGCGTTAAGAATTTCATTTCATGGAAATATATTTTTCTGTTTATTTATAAATTTCGGGAAAACAGAAAAAAATAATTTTTTTCAATAATATTAATCGAATTTCTCAGCCCACATATTTCATTTGGAAAAAAAAGTGAGGTTAGGGTCTATATCGACTATTGTTTAGATATTATAATCTTCTTTGTAGCAGATGCTAAACATAATTTCTATAGGATAACATTTGTTCTTTGTAGCAGTTGCTAAACATTGTTGATATCTGTCAAGTCAGTCATCCGAAAATCAAAATTCATTCATGCTAATACGTGAGTTGTTTACAAGATCTACGCTCATTAATTGTTCACACAATAATGATTCTCTAAGTCAGAAGCATTTCATTTTATTTATATTACTTTTTTATAAAATTTATTTAGCGTTAAACAATTTGAGGCCTGTTTATTCCAAAATAAAAGTTAATTACAAACCCTTAAATATAATTAAATACTTTTTTAATTCAAAATTTAAGGAACCCTTTTTTCATGTCACCTAATAAGCTGTTAAAATTAGAATTTTTGACCTCCAAATACTTGTTTAGATGAATGAATCAATGGAAGTTTGATTAGCATACTAATGTTACTACATGTAAAACAAGTCTCGACACGGGTGAATTTCATTTCTTGTGGCATAAAACATGTTATTGGCCTTCATTTCTCTAGCACATTTTCTGTCACTCTCACTCTGATGCATGAAATGTCGACCCTTAATTTGACCAACTTCGCATAATGCTAGAAGCTTGAAATTGTGCATACGTCTTCATGCCACCTAAGAAATTCTAAAAAATTCAGAAAGTCTTTAAAAATTTTTGTCAAGTTAATTTCAGTAGTCAAAACATAAAAATTACGAAAGGCTTTTCGGTAAAAAGACTACGGCTGATAATAAACTTTGGAAATCATCAATGAAGAAATACGAATGTATTTTGAATAATAATATAATTTGTGTTCACTAAGGTTTCGATAAAAGCAGATTAATTAACAGTTATAGCATCCTTTGTTAATCAAAAAACCTCGTTCCAGGATATGTCCCAAGGTATATAAGTAACTGATAAACAGTAGTTTCAGGATTGTGTACAAAGAAAACATTTTCTCTCTATTTAATATGTACAATCTTATTCGAGTTCGTTAAGCTCGGATTCTGATCCTTGAGAATCACATTATTTTGTTCTGATAATTCTTTGTTACTCGAATTAACTGGAGTCTTATTTTTATAAATTTTAGACAATTTTCTATAGGA
>MQRK01230863.1:10107-21572 GCA_001938485.1 Girardia tigrina
ATATATATATATATATATATATAGCTCATATTGGATAGGAAGATTTTTAGTACTTTGAACTTAAAATTAGTACAAATTTTATAATTATAAATTCTTAAATATTGCTTAAGTTGAAACTATGTTAAAAAGTACTTTTTTGAAGATTTTATTTAAACATTAAAAATATATACTCATTAATTAATTTTATCAGAAATATTTTTAAGTGCTTCAATTTAATAAAATATCATTTTAAAGTTTATTACGTTCAGTGTTCCCGCCAGAACTTTTCCTTGGGGGCAAACCGGAAAACATGGGGAGCCGCTATATACATGCACTTTCTTCCAATCTAAATTTGAACGGATATTGATGATGAAGCAAATTGGCATTTTATTAATTTATCATAAAGAAAAAAACGACGGGTCTTAAATTGATTAAGATGGAAATTTACCTAGAGAGGAGATAGGCGCCACCAGGTTGCTTCCCTACTGAGACACTCAAATATATATGCAAACCCAAGCCATATGCTTGTGCATAATTGAGTGTACCCACGGACCAAAGGCTATGGTACCAAAAACAAAAAAAAGAAGGAAATTATTTTTCCAGTGGAAAAAATTTGTCCATATCATCACATGAGAGTTATTAACCAAAAAGTGAATAACCATCAGGAAAGCAAAAGAAATGGAAACACACCTTTTTCCTATATTTCAACAAAGAAACACAGTAATAAACATCAAAATAGAGTAAAACGACAAGTATGTCACTGATTTACAATATCCCGTTTATCATAACAAGGGAATAGTGGAATGCGAATTCTTCTTTCCTTTTGCTTGTGTCATTTTGGACAACGTCTCACGTTTCTTCATCTGTTATCTTTTCTGGACTCTCCATCGTAACCAGAACACATGCTTCTAAGTTTTCAACGGACATACGTTACCTTAAACGTGTGAGGATCATATTCATGCCACTGAACGACCTCTCGACACTTGGTGTTCTCAAAGGACACAGAAGAATAACTGACGCCAGCTTTGAGAAGTTAGAAAAAGTTCCATCCAAAACTTCTGTTAAATTCACCAAAAATCGAAGCACATCCGAAGAAGAAGAAATGACTTCTTTTTGTCGAAGAAAGGCCAGATGGTTGCGAAACACATTGAACTCATCTAATGCTTTGTCTGTTATGTTGTTGAGAACTGGGTGACTTGAACAAATCATTCGTAGCTGTGAGGCCGATTGCATTCGATCTGAACGACAATGAAACAAATAATATGAAACCAAAAAACTTTCTTTAACAATATTTCATAAATAAACATAGTTACCACGACAACTAGGCAAAGTATGTGATGATACCAGTAATGTTTCATATTTTTCGGCAATTTTTTTGGGGGAAATACAAAGTCTTTTGGGGGAACTTTACCTCTCCCCAGTGAGCTTTGGCGGGAACACTGATTAGATTATTTAAAAAAAATTAAATGAAAGTTTAAAAAATCGTAATGAAATGAAATGAAATTTTTTTAATGAATTTGAAAAGATTTATTCTTCAAATATTTCGGTTCAATAATTTGCCAAACCAATTTTTATTGAAATTTTAAATAACAAAAAATGGTATACGTTTGCGATTGATTTGTAAATTTATTGAATTTAAGATTTAAAGAGTTATAAAATTAAATGTTTTTTTAATTCTTGATTGTATTTACTATTTTTTTTACTATTATTTACTATTTTAAAAAATCTTAGAAATATTTTTGAAAATGTTGTTCAGAATTTTTTTCAATAAAGTTCTAATTGTATGAACATTCTGAACAAACCAATATAAAAACAAAATTTTGAAAATTAATCTCCATCAAAAATGTTTGTTCATAAGAATAACAAGATAAATATTCCAGTGGGTTACTTTAAAATTAAAAAAAATATTTTTGATTTTTTTCAAATTTACAATTGATTTGTATTTTATTTGATAATATTTTACAACTGATTTCAAATTTTCTCATAAATATTAAAATAGTTGAAAAAAAATTATTCGTGGTTGAAATTTTATTTTAATAGTTTTCTCACCAGCTGTTGTAATAAAGTAGATAAAAATATGTTTTATTACAACCATTTGGACATTTAATTTTGAATATAAAATGCGAAGAAAATTTTTTTATACAGTAATTCATTTTTTATTTGAAACTTTTCATTGCTGATGTATTATTATTGAATTAGAAAAAAAATTAAAAAGCATCAATATTCAGATATAAAAATAATAATTTTCTTAGTCAATTTATAATTAACATTGTTTATCTTATTTGAAAAAAGTAGGCTTACACCAAGTCAATATTCTCATTTGTAAACTACTTTGATAACCTGACAATAAGTCTTCCATGATATCCTACTTGATCTGGGGTACCCCTATAATCTAAGATGTTTTAATATATATTAACAACATCAATATGATTTTTTAAACATTTATTAACATCACATGCAGAATTGTCATGACAACAATTATTCAAACTGCCTTCACTGTTCGACATTTGTCTTGATAATTATATTTCTAAATTCATACTAATTTTACAATAAATAAGATTTATTATTAATTATAAAGATTCTAATTGATTAAAATTAAATCTAAATATTTTTTTAAAAAAGTACATATTAAATTAATATATTAAGATTTTAAATTACATTAAAAATTAAATGTTACATTCGAAAATTATTTTAAATCATTTTACTTTAAAATTAAATTAAATTATTTTTAATTAGTAGGAATCATCCATCTGTGTAGGAGAGACACAATCCGAATCAACACACAACATGCACAATATCAACAAACAATCCAAAACATTCCTCACAATATACAAATTAAAATTATTGAAAAAATTTAATTTTGCCTTTATTTATGCACATTAAATTAAAAAATGAATTATATTACAAATAATTTCTATGAAAAAAATTTCAATGAAAATAGTATAAATTAAAAATTTAAAAGTAGAAAACTTGGAAGAAAATGAAAAATATTTTATTGAAAAACCTTTCATGAAATAATTTTCAATGAATGTAATTTTGATGAAAGCAATGAAAGTTTAATTTTCCATGAAAGTTAAAACTTTTTATTCTAAATATATTTGTATTTGATTTTTTTTTTCTGAAACTGGTCATTTTTAGTTCTATTACTTGATCATCTCATTTATTTGTTACTGATGTTTTAGAGAAATGAAATTATGGTAAGTTTTATGTGCAGTGATCTATTTGTTTTTGATGACTATTGATAAAAATGTCTATCAAATTTTTGTAGTAGCAAAATTTATATAAATATTTAATCTTATCTTAGTTTGTAAAAAACAAATCTACTTACTTAAGATTCATTTTGGATTGGTTTATAAATCTTTAATCAGATGCAATTTCAGGACATTGTAACTCTTGAAATATAATATTTTTGAAATTGTAAATGATACCTTTACTTGGAACTTGTTTGTTTAAGGAAAACAAGTTTCACTCATTAACTAAAATATTAAGATAATATATAATGTAGTGAAATTACACAAATATCGGTAATAGTGTATAAACTTAAACTCGAATTCAGGGTAAATATCATTGGCGACCACTTGTTCTAGAAAATCGTGTTCTCAATATTTTTAATTTGTTTTTATTATTCAGAGAATGTCATAAAATAAAAGAATCATAATGAAGTAGAGAAAATCATAAAGGTTTTCTGTTTTTACTGTTTTTTATTCCATGTATATACACTAGACAATGTATATATATTAGACTATTAATAAGAAACAAATTTATATAGAGAAGATGCACTAACATCATTTGGAAAATTTTCTCATGTTTTGTCATTTGAGTAAGAGATGATGTTTGTTGAGAGAATTCAATATTTTTATTTTGATAGTTTATTAAAATAGAATTGAAATTATTAATCCTTTGTGTTACACGATGATAGTTCAGTGCATTTAATCTTCACCCGAATTATATCTGACAATGAGTCATCAAATATTGATGGAATATTAAATTAGCAACAATGCACTTGTCGAGATGAAGAATAATTATCTCGTGTTAGCAATGAATTTACATTACATGAAAGACGTTGTTCGATATTTGTAATAGTCAAGCAAATCGAGATTATTTTTTAATTTTTCTCAAAATTATTTTTAAACAACAGTAATTTCCAATCTCAAATAATTATCCTCCTTTTTATTAAAACTATTTATCATAATTGAGTTAGAATTATTGACCGATATATATTGATTAACTGCTGGTAATGCACAATACCTTATTTGATTTTTTAATTTTAATAAAGATACTTTTTTTAATTTGATAAATAATGAATAAGAAAAACTATAAACATGATCAGAAAATCAAAGTTATTAATTTCTATACTAATATGAAACAAGCCGCAAATGACAATGAACTTTAAATTTGATTAAAACAAAGAACCAGAAAATGTGATTCTTTGTATCTTTCAATGAAGTTTTTATCTGAGTCGTTTTCTTGATCTTGACGTTTATCTGGGGAAGATTGTAGTAGCTTCGCTACTACTATATAATAAATAACTAATTATTATTATCGATTTGTTCGATAATTTAAATTGAAAAAATGAGATGGTTGGATATTTTCTTACTTTCCTTGGAAAATCAATTATAATATGCGGATTACGTCAAATTTATCATGGATTTTTTTTCAAGACATTCTTCGTGACCCGCGTGCCAATGGAAATGACATTTACTGTCAAATACCGCCATCTCATCGGACAAAAGTCGTTCAAATTACAATTATTCAAATTCTAGAACTGTGTCGCAATATTTGCCATTTCGATATTGGCAGTTTTGATAATGCTGATTAAGGTGCAACAATTTAGAGCTTGATTTAATTTCTAGATGCACGCAATCGCAAAATCCGAATAATATTTCTATTAACTTTTTAACTCCAAAGATTCGAACGTACGATTGTATAAGAGGTAAATTCAACTATATTTCTTCATTGTACAACTTCGAAAAAGAAGTCAAAGAATTAATTGATGATTACCAACATTAGATCATGATGTGGCATCATATACTGAAATAATATAATTCAATTTTTCCTATTCAATGTCTAAGTATTCTGGACAATTCGAAATCCATTGTATTTAGTCGCTTTGGAAAAAGCTACAAACTGATTTCCCAATTGTTTTTCTGTGACGCATCCAACCGGATGTCCTAAAAGACATAGTATATAGTGAAAATGTAGATGATTTGTTATTACTGAAAGTCAATATAAGACAAGCAATCTAATAAATTCCTTACAAACAGATGATTCAAGGGATAATATTTGTAAAATACCGTTCTCAACCTTCATTGAAGACTACAATCTCCAATTGAAATACTAGTTTGAGACAATACTGCACCTATGCTGTCGAAGTTAGCGTCTGTATCTAAGATAAACTCCTTAAAATCCAGGGAAATTAATATTGGTGTTGCTATCAATGCTTCCTTCATATTTTTAAATGTCATCTCACAAACGTCTGTTCAGACAAGCTTTTCCTTATTCAAACCATACATTTCTAACAATATTCTTTGTCACGTATTTATTGATAAGTCTTCTATAACAATTGAAGATTCCCAAGAAACTCCTAAAGTTCGTATAGTATGATGGTCTTTGGAAATGTTTATCGCTGCCACTTTTTACGTATCTTTCTGAATTCCAACAATGTTTGTTATATGTTCTAGGAATTTTACCTCTTGACGTAATATCTTACATTTTTTTTCTGGTTTTATTCTGAAACATCTAGTTTATTCTTTTAATCACTGTCTTTATTGGTTCGAATACCGTCGTCATTAGTTTCTGGAACATATCCGTAACTGCCGCCATTCCAAAAGATATCTGTTTCCTACAAAATTCGCCTGATTTAATGGAAAATTTCATTTTTTTCGTTGGATTCTTCGTCCATTTAGACTAGGTAATATGCATTTCCCAAATTAATTGTACCGAAATACCGTGCTCTATGAAGTCTGTCTATCTCTTCTCTTTTTGATAAGAGGGATGCCTATCTCTCTGTAGTTTCTTTAACTGCCTGAAATTAAAATAGTCTTATTTCGCTTTTGTCTTTCTTCCAAACGCACACTATGGATGTATACCACTGAGAGTTTCATGATCTGATTATTTCAGTTCTTTCCAAGTTCTTAATTACTTCCTCTAATTTCCTTTCCAGATGTATCGGTTGTCTTCTCGGTTTAACATTTTTAGGTTCCCATTTAATTTCTACTCGGTATCGTAATAAATTGGTACTGCTTATATCCCAGTCATGCGCCATAAATACACCTATATATTGGTGAATTATTTCCTCTGTTAACTCATCATTGCCTGTTTCTAACAATTTAAAAGCTTTCCGTAATGGTCTTCCAAATTCTGCTTCTATTTCATTATTATAGAATTTCTATTATAGACTTCTGCTCTTTCTTGGTGGTTTGTTCTTTCCATTGTAAGTCCATTTGAAACTTTTACATCATCTACATTTTTCCATTCATGTCCTGTTACCATAAACTTTATCTTTTCTGATTTATTCTTAATAATTACTGAAACTTCTATTTCTTCTTCAATATCCACCTACCCCCACTACTGTTGGTTTCTGACTAGTTTTTTCCATATTTTTATTAGATAATTTATTTAATATCTCCTCCATTACTACGTTCAAATCTGCTCCTTTGTCCAAAAGACATTCAATTGCTCTTCTTTCGGTCGACACATTTATATTCGGACAGCCATGTAATTTGTTGTATGAAATTGGAACGTTCTCATAGTTATTAATGAGCAACATTTTTCTTGTTACGTTTATTGACTTTTTCACAAATTATTACTCTATTCCTAGTCTCTGCTTTGTGGTAGAACTTTGACGTACTCCTGTTTGACTGATTCTTAATAATCATTTTATCAGCATTGTCACAATATTCTTTTATATAATTAAACTATATTTTACAAAAATATTATCTGATAAATTTTTGAATCTTTGAAACTGATTTGTGTTTTTAATAAACGGTCAATATAGTGAAAAATTCACGAAAGTAATACTCAAAAAATTTGTTCATATACCTTTGATGCAGAAATGGTCACATAGAATAAAATATATTGCAAAGCAAATTTATTTGTATGTAAAAAGTTTTAATTAATTTGTTAGCGTGTTCTACAAATATCCTTCTTTTCCATCATGAAAGAATCCACCCAGAAAGCTTTATTTGCTTTCAATTTCTCTCATACATTTTATTGAAAAACATTTATTAATATACTGGGTAACAATCATTTGTTAATTATATATATTGGGAATATATTTTTAAGTTAACAATACATTGTTAAAGCAAATGTATACAACAGACTTTTTACAACAGCGAAAAGTTTTTATGAAGAGAATTATGAAGAACAAAATTAGTAAACCATTTATTAATTTTTACATGTATTAGTAAAGTTGGAAAGGTTTTGAACAACAAAAGCTAATTTGTTGTATATTTTTATCTAAATTTCATTAAAATAACTGTATATATTTGTTATTGCATTGTACCATTCTATTCTGTATGTTGGAATAATACGAAGATCATTAAATTCTGTAATCGAGAAATATTAATTACGATTTATGATGTTTATTAGAAAATGTTGCCCTCATGAATTTTTAAATATGAGGCTACAAAATCAATTCCTATATTTTAATTTTCAATTTTTAATCGTCCCAAACTTGTTTCTTAATAACCACAAAAAATTTTCATTGATTTAAATTTCCATTTTGTAGGGTGAGTCCCAAAAAATATCACATTTAATGGAAGAATTCAAAGAAGCTTATATTCATCAAAATGAAAGAATCCCATTCAGGTCACCAGAAACAATAATGGTTTTAGCTTATGCAATAATAATGCTTCAGACGGATGCACATAATCTTTCTATAAAGAAAAATGAGAAGATGACACTAGAACAATTTGTGAACAATTTACGTGGAGTAGATGAAGGTTGGTAGTGATGATTATTTTGATGATATATTATCGCTTGTGATCAGAAAATGACATTGACAGAAACATTCTTGAACCTATATATCTGAGAGTTACCGGGAAAGAAATAAAAACTATGCCAGATCACACTGACCAAGTTCGACGCTTGAATGACATAATATGTGGTCCAAATAAACCAACTGATTTACTTAACCGAATACGTCGGTTCATGTGTTACTGCAGGTTATCAGAGGTGAATTTTTTTATAGTCTTTAATTTATAAATAAATATCAAAATAAATAAATATGAATCTATAGCTATTTATATTTAAATCTATATATATTTAAATAAAATCATTTTATTATTTTATTATATTTAAATATTAAAAAAATGAATTTAAAGTCGTTTTCGTTAGTCAGATTTGTTGATTTTATTTACATTAATTATTTTAATTGTGGACTAATTAATTTCATTTAAATTAATATGATAATTATGCTGAATGTCATTATGTGGATATAGTTATATGTTTGGAAGAAATTATTTGTATTAAATGAAATGCTAGGAAGACATAACCAAATTTCATTCATTAATTTGTTTTTCCCATTTTACTGTTGCTATTTTTACATTGTTTTTAATGTTGTATTCATAACGACATTTCCTGGCATAATGTTAAGATTTGGTTGGAGATAAGGGAGCTTCTTCCATGAAATAAATGACATTTTTTGTCCGACACCCTATAAGTGTCAAGAAAATTTGTTGAAAGTGTTTGAAAGAACTTCTTAAATTATCAGCGAAAAATATAATTTTTCTTTATAACGATGAATGACAACTTTATCCACTTCTGAAGTCAAAATATATTTGTGGATGGAAAAGAAACTGTGAAGGATCCTGCCAGAGAAGATATCAGTACTAAGACATTAATGAAGGCACTAAAAAAGTTTAAATTAATATTATAATACTTCTTAGAGCAGAAGGAGGAGAGATGTTTTTCAAGAGCACAGGGGTCAAAGGAAACTGAGCAGTCCATGAATAGGTTCATATACTCTCTGTGACAGTAATAAAAGCAGAATTCTTCAAAGGTTTTATCCAAAAAAGACAGAATTTAGAAGTAAATTCTGTGAAGAATTTCAGAGCATTAATGGAAGGGGGAAAGATGAAATTGTTCCGAGGACAAAAAACTTGAAACATTCTAACAAAGTTCGTTGTGTCAAACGAAAAGGGTTAACGTGAGATGAAGAGAAAGGAAATAGACAGTGAAGAGGCGAGATTAAAGATGGAATCGTAATAGGTTCCCCAGTAGCACTAAGATTGTAATCAATTTTTATGAAGTCTCTTGCGGGTAAAATTGATACATACCCTGGGAAAAATCTGTGCTGTACAAGAGAAATGTAAATGACATATTTCTTATTTCCAGAAAGCAATCCCTGATAAAATTATTCTTAACATTCTTGAATGACCTTTATCCTAATAATAAATTCATTATAGAATTGGCAGTAAATAACAAACTTCCTTTTCTTAACATTCTTGTCATTAAGATCAATGAAAAATATCAAACTGAATTATACAGAAAGACAACAGATTCAGATTTCTACACAACACCACATAGCTTTTGTGAGGAGTAATATAGAGATGGTTTAATAAGGGGCTTAGTTCACAGAGTTTGAAATTCGTCTTTCAATTTTGAAACCACAAATCAAAAACTACCTATTTACTTTACGAGGTAATATTTTAAAGGTCATAACATGAAGATAACAAAATTTCATTATTTCATTGAGGGCTCGATATATGGATGTCAAAGTGTGAGGTGTTGTTTGGAATGTCCGATAAATATTAATATGATCTAAAGAAATATGGAGAGTGAATACATGAAATTTACTATTATATTCATAGATTGCATTAAAAATGCTAACTTGTGTTTTTACTTTACTCTAGAAAATGGTATTTAGAAATGTATCTTTTATTGCAAATAATATTATTATTAACAGATAAAAAACTGTGACTGGTTGTAGGTTGTCGTGTACATTCTTCCAAGAACTTGCAAGATCTTCTATCTGTTATTTTAGAACCACCAGTTTAAAATAATTTCTAAATTAAAATATTTAGAATTAGAAAAATGATGTTGATTTATTGAAAGTTATTTTCTTTAATAATTATACAAGTGTGTAAACATTACTAATAAATATAATTAATAAACTTTATAAAATTAAATAACTAGATATTTAAAGTATTCTAAATTTTCTAGTAATTTCATACAAATATGATATGCAATCTATTAAAAAATTATTCTCTAAATTAGTTTTTAGTGATATTTTAGATATTTTGTGCTTTCTCTTTGCAAAATATCTAGAGTTAGTTCTTACAGACTTTTTACTAACTTCTTTTTAGAACATCTGTTACAATTCCACAGAGTTCGAGAAACAATAATTAAGTCAACGGTATAATTGATGAGTTATTATTGCAAAAATAATATTATTCTGCTTTCTTAAGCAACTTTAATCTAAATTTCCCCAAATAATATATAAACATATGATAAAATTTTCACTAGAAATGTGAACACATAGTTTATTATTCATCATAACTCGATCATTTCCTTAAGAAACCATCTGTTATTTTGAAGAAATTGTATTGATTATGTTGTGTGTTTGAAATTTCTGAAAATTATTCAAAACCTTTTTTGTAGAATAATTAATTAAAGGAAAATATTTTTTTTCAATTATTTTCATTGAGATTTCTAAAATTTTCTTATTTTTTTCCATAAAACAATCAATGTATAATGTTTTGTTTACTGTATGTCAATGTTTAATATGCCATGTCAAATCCTTGCCTTGGCAATAAACCGCAATGGAAAGGATAAAGTGATAGAAATGTTTAATGATTGTAATCTAATAAAACCGGCTATTGCAATTTGAAGAGAGACTCTTGAATGTCTTCCCGTCCAAGTACTAATTCTTTTATTAAATTGTAGTCAGAGACCACAAATGAGATCTACGATGGTTTCTCATGACGGTTAATGTGTAAAATGCGAGCTATTATTAATCTGAAAAATAAATATTTATTTAACTTGTTCAGTTTATTTATTTAATATGTTTATCAAAACTTACAATGTTTATAAATTATCAACGCTCACAAAAGGATTACTTAATGGATATTAGGTTTAAAGAATTATATTTATTTTGTTTAGAAATTAAAATGACCAAAATTTACAAACTTAGGAAGCTTTTAATTTGCTTATTAAATTATCACGCCAAAAAAATTTTTGGTGCACAAGCTTTTATAATTCGTTAAATGTTTGCGGATCTGTATGTATTTCACCCACTTCCCATATTAAAAGACCTGATTGCAGTGACTTTGTATGGATATGAAATATATAAATTTATTGAACTGAATAATTTTGCACACAAAATCCAAAGATGAGAGAATTCATAGAAGCTTGATATAAATCTGAAATTATTTGGTTTTGACAGTTCGTCACTCAGTTTTTATATTGATTATTAAATGTTTCACTCTGTATCTATTTTGGTGGTCTGTATTGAAAGCCGTTAGCATTACTGACAATCTAAACTC
>MQRK01230863.1:21774-37430 GCA_001938485.1 Girardia tigrina
GAAAGCAGTGACAATGAAATAGTGTATTGTCATCTAGAATACATCACTCCTGAAAATTTCAAGTCACCAGCACAACGGGAAGTGGGTGAAATTTCGATCGCAAGATTTGATCCATACAGGCAAACAAACAAACAAACAAATGAAACGTAATAAAAGCTTGTAACAAAAATTAAGTTTTGTTTTTTTACCCATTCTTGGTTTAATTTAAAATTGTACAAATTGTTTTTACTGAATATATTCTTAAATGACTCCAGCAATAAATCGATAATAGAATAGAAAAACTCATGCTTGACATTTAAAAGTATTAGTTAAGTTATATTTGATAAGGTCAAGATATAAATAATTGTAAAATTTAAAATTAATTAAATAAAGTAATATTTAAAATTTAGATTTAATATTTCATAATTTTGGATATTTATGATTGGTGTCAAATAATAAAATTTTAAAAGGATAAAGTAAATATTTTTTTAAATATTTTTTAAAAAGAATTAAAATAAAATATGTTAAGAAATATTTTTGTGCATTTTAATAAGTAATTTTGTAAATTTATAAAAAAAATTTTAATTTCATAATTAATAAAAAAAGTGAAAATTTAATTTTAAGAATTATATACTTAATAATATATTTTAATCAGAAATATTAAATATTAAATATTAAAAAATATTAAAAATCTTTTTCAAAATTATAAAAAATTAAATAATTAAAATTGATGAATTTATTATTAAATTTTCTCGAATTTGTTTGTTATAAATACATTTCTATTGTGTTACATGTTAAATATTTTACAATATTTTGAAAACATTTAATGGAAATATTTATTAAATGATATATTTAACATGAAAAAAATATGGATGTATTTTTGTTTAAATAATATTATAAAAGTATTGGTGTTGAAAAAAAAATTTTGCAGATTTTTTATTCGTTGTTATGTATTGCTTGTCTTAAAATTCATATTTTTATTTGATGAATTCGAATATTGATATAAGTAACAGTATTAATAAGAAGGGTCCATTGAATTTATGGTTTTGCGATACAAGCTGCGGAAATTAGGGTTTTGCGAGACACAACACGGATTTAACATAACTGCCGGGGAATGAGCCTACCAGTGCTAAAAATACTATATATGAATGTAGTAATAAAATACATTTATGAGTCTAGAAATTCAATTATCTAATGTATAGGCTTTTCATTTGAGACTATACAAAATGATGGTTTAAATATACAAATAATTTTAAAATAGAAATTCTGAATTTAAATGAAAAATTCCAAATCTATATAAAACTCAAATCTAAATCAAAAATTTCAGTTCAAAATAATTTTTAAAACCATTTAAATCTTGATCAGGGAACTAAATTAAATACCTCCTCATAGCTTCATTAATTATTTTCTGAACGAATAAATAATAATATTTGTAATAAATTTTCAAAAGAAATCCAGTTTGAAATTTTGATTTATTCGCAATTTTATACAATAACATTTTTTATTATATTGAGTTAATAACTAAATCAGAAAGAGGATAAATTATTTTTTAATAAAAATATATTTGCAATGGGAATACTTTATAAAATATTTTGTTAATTACCAACAGTCGGCTAAATTTCGAGAAACCCTATAAAAGTATGTATTATAGAAATCAAATATATTGAAATACCAAAGTATGGTTTTTATATGTATTTTTTCATATCATAGATTATTATTAATTGTTTCTCTGAGATTCAATATTATTGTAATAAATATTGTTTCAGATAATAACTGAGTCGTTTATTTTGAAAGTGTGCTTAGTCCATAATATGACCTTATGTTTAATTTATTTCCGGTTGCAGTTGCTAAATGTACAACTCCAAGTATCAATAAAGCATATCAAGTCATTTATATTCCGATTGAATACGCCAGTTCTGGGCTCGTAATTCTTCAGAATAATTATATTTTTATTTCATTGAAATACAAAACCCTAAATATTTTATTTAATTATTCTAAGTGCACATTCTATTTCTTTAATAAGAATTTAAAGTTCTTTCCTTTCATTAAACGTTGTATTTGTCATAAACTAACCATATATATTATGTAAGTTTGTTGAAAATTTTAACATTAAAATTACATGAACATTTTTCATCTACAATGTTTGAATGAATGAATGTATGACCAAATAAAGAAAAAGGTTTGCTTTTGGCCAATAAGGAAATAGAAGAAAAGATATATAAAGATTATTAGAAGAATGAAGACATGAGTTTAAATTTCACGATTTGCAAAAAATTTTGACTTGAACGAACATGCTTATCAAACCAATCAGATAACTTTTTGATCAAGTTAGTGGCTTTCAATTCAAACTCATTAGGTTGAATGTAATCAAACACAGTCTGATATCCATCAAATATTATATTAGACAAGATTTCTAAAATCACTTTCTCTGCATACTCAAAGTTTAATTTCTCCGAGTCTAATTCAATAGTGCAACCTTGAGAATCTAGATGTGTTCCAAAGTGATCATCCGGCAAGCTCTTTTGGTAAAAGTTCCACTATGTTCAATGCCCTTTCAACCTAGTGCATTTGTTGCAACATACATGAAATCAAATTCATACTTCAAAAAGTGGTGAACTGATACATCAATTACCTTTTGATACCTTGGATTTTCATCAGGGCCTGTATCAACAATGGCGATAATAGTTGGCTTAACAACATTCTCAAATTTTGTGATATTATTTAATTCAGGAATTCTAAGTAAATGCTCAAAATCAAAACCATGACTATAAGCATTTAAACTTGAGTGTTTGCACAGATCTTACAAAAACATAGTTTTGGACCAACATAACTAACAGCATTTGACTTTCCTAGTGCATTTGGCTTTACAAATCCAGCTATAATTGAAGGAATTAGTTTCATTTATTCTGTAATAACGAGATCAGTCAAACAAATCCTGTAGTCCATATGTATGACCATTGGGGCTTGTATATTTGCATCAGTTAACTCTTTTGGTACTCTTGCTTTGATATCATGGCTTTAAAAGGAAACTTGTTCTGGACCAAGAAGAGATGAAATGTCTTCAAAATTATGAATTGATGCTGTGCAAAACTGTCTATCAATGTGAAAAGCATGTTTGTCATTTTGACATCTAATCAGACGAAATGGAACAGTATTAACATGATGTTTTCCTTCCATGCTAAAGGTATGTTCTGAAAGTAACCGTATATAGACTGCACTTTTTGAAATCAAAAAACCATTTTTCTTAAGTTCATCTATCAATTCCCTGAGAGTTCTTATACTGCGATAAATGTCTTCTTGTTTTCTTTCATGAGGTGCAAAATTATAAAACACTATATCGATAATAGTTTTCAATAGCTCAGGCTGATATTTTCCTTTTCTTTCTTTTGAAGAATACCATTAATATCGAGATACTGCTTGCAAAGTTCATCCAACCTTGTATTTTGCTTTCACGTCTCTGCTACTTACGAGTCTGTTCAAAAACTTTCATATGTAGGTGAGATTCCATTTTTTTTCTTTTTATTTTCAAAAACATTTTTTGATCCGATGGTTTAGAAGACAACATGTCTGACAATTTTCGTTCGTAAAGTCTATTCAGGTCATTATTCAAGATGTCAAGCTCTTTTAGTAATTTATCTGAGCCACGTCGAAGGAAATTCATAAACGACAGGTTAAAAGAAATTATCACCTTAGAAACCAAAATTAAAATTCTTGATCGCTTTAGTAATGGAGAAAGAATAACAGATGTTGCTAAATCATATTCCATGAATGAAGCCACAATAAGACCAATAAGAAAAAATGAGAGCTCCATTAGAAGAAGTGCATCTGTTGACACTAGTGCAATGAACTGCACAACTTTTTACGTGAGAGATATTTCTATTGAAATGATGGGAAAGACATTAATGTTGTGGATAGAAGACCAAACTCAAAAACGGTTACCAATTGATATGAACGCAATATCGAATAAGGCTTTGCGGATTTATGAAAAAAATCAGGAACAGTCACCATCTACTTCTTTAGCTGAAAAGAAACCGAAGTTTTCAGTCAGTTACGGTTTATTCAACAGATTCAAAAAAAGACACTTTTTTCATAATCTAACCATGAAAAGTGAATCTGCATCTGGTGATGTAAATGCAGCGCAAGAATATGCAGTAAAATTAACTGAAATCGTTACCGCTTATTCATACAGTGCTCACGTGGTTTTCAATGCTGATGAGATGGGGCTGTTTTGGAAAAAAATCCAAAGAGAACCTATTTAGCTAAAGTTCACTAAACAGTTAGTGACCATAAAGCAGCGAAAGATCGTGTTACAATTATTTTCTGCAACAATGATCATATATTTAAACCATTGGTTATTAACAAATCAAAAACACTATGTGTGTTTAAAGAAATTAATTTAGAGGAATTAATTAAAGCATTGGTTACTGCGTCCTTTTTAAAGAATGGTTTCATTATTATTTTGTTCCTGATGTTAAAAATTATTTAAGTGAAAAGGGATTACCATTTTTTTCTTTTGTTACTTCATAATGTCCCGGGCCATGATTTTATAACATGATTTTTTTATTTACAACATGCAAATGTGCAAGGTGAGTTTTTATAAAAGAATACGACTTCCAAACGAATATTTATCCAAAAACTTAATACAGCCACAAGATGAATGGATAATCTCAACCTTTAAAGCACTGTACATAAAGCGAACCTTAAGGTATGTTTTAGATCAAATGGAAAAGGATGAATCTTTGATATTTGTCTGAAAAAGATATACAATATTGGATTGCATTAAGAATGTTTCATTGTCATATCTCGACATTAAGAAATCAACGTTAAAAGCATGTTTGAAAAACATATGGTCGGTGTAGTTGAACATGAGACTGCTGAATGATTGGAACATGTATATTCTCAGATTGTTGAGTTGGTACATACAGTTGGAGGAGAAGGTTTCGATAATTTGAGTGAAACAGACATTGTGGAACTAATTGTCGATGAAGAACTCGATGAGGTAGATTTGGTTGCTATGGTTTATGATACAATTGTTCAAAAGAGTGATTCTGATAAGGAGACCAAACCAATTGAATTCTCAGCTAAATCCATCCGTGAAGGAATTCAATTTACGCGATATTGGGTTCGTGATTAAAATCCAAAGTCATTATTCGCAAACTTTATTTATAATACAACTTTAATTATTCAAACAAATTTATATGGAACAATATTTCAGTTACATAAGCCAGATTTTAAAATTTTAAATATAAATAATAATATCGATATATGTATATGTAATTTTATTAAGTTTTGCATAAATCATATTTTATTTTGGTTTTATTTTTTTTACGATGCTTATTAATTGAAATATAATTTTAGATCTTTAAAATATTTGAATGGACATCTGTAAAAATTCAATTCCTAAATAATTTTTTCTTTAATTTTAAAACATTCAATTATAAATTATTTTTTTAATAAAAAATTTCAGTGGACAATTAACTTTAATAAAACATGATTTTTATTTTACAACTTGATTTGAAAAAGTATTCAATAAATTATTTTTTATAAAACTTTTCAGTTGACAATTAAATTCAATAAACATTATGATTTCTATTTTACAACTTCATTTTAAAATATTAATTTTTTGTAAAAATATTTATTTTCATTTTGATTTGAGCTTAAATTATAGACATTCATTTTATTCAAAATTTCTATATTTTTTTAATTTGCTTTTCTAAAATTAGTGTAAAATTATTTTAACTTATCTCAACTATAAATCTGATTTTTAATTTAAAAATTTCAAAAATTTACAGTTCACCCTAACACACGAAAAGCAAGTCATCATTTTATGCAACATGACCCTTATTTTAAACGAGCTCTGCGGTTCCAGCGAAATATCAATCAATGTTTAGCTGTATATGAAGAAATGTATAAAGATCTAACTAAAAACAAAACACAAATGCTCATTACGGATTTCATTACCAAATCTCAACCGCATGAAACTGTAAAAGTAGCCATAAAATCAGAACCATCTGAAACATTATCGAATGATGAATGTGAAATCGTACCGGTTAAGAAAATATTAATAGCTGATGACAGTGATGGCAATAATTGAACACTTGTATTTTCATGAAATTTGTAAATGAGTTCGTTAAAATATATGCATTAAATTATTAAACACGGTAAATAGTAGTTATTTTAAATGTTTTTCGATTTGCACGGTTTTTAGTGTAAAAATTTAGATTTCGAATTACAAACTTTTTTCCGGAACCGATCTACAGTATAAATCGGGATTCAAGTGTAATTGTTTATTGATAGTTTAGTTAATTAATCTATTTCTAAATTAAAAAGCTTCTTTTTATTTAAACTTTCTTATATTAATCTATTTAATGAATTAACATGAATGGTAAATATTTTGAACAACGAATCTTGAAGATTAAACCCGTGTCTGTTTAGTCCTGTGTTTTATGTATTCTGTTAAGTCAAAAAATTTGAAAAACTTAATTAAAAATAGTACATTTTGACCTCATTCGTATAATGTACGAATATATCGTACGCTTCATGTGCATAAATAAAATTCCTAATCACTAAATGGGTTAATCTAAATCTTTTTAGTGGTATTGAACAGATGATGTTTGATGAATATTTTGAATTTTTGATATTTTGTGTTTGAATGTTGTATGTTGATTTGGAATTGTGTCTCTCCTACCCAGATGGCTGATTAATATTTTAATTTTTATTATCTGAAAATATGTAATTTTTAAATTTATTTCTTATTTGAAATAATTGTAAAATTTTAAATATGTTAATTAATTTTATTTACAATTTTAAAAATAGTAATTTGAAATAGTATTTGAAATCATGGGCGTCCACAGAAAAAAATCCAAGGGGGGGCAAAAATAAAAACATTAAATTAACAAATATTTTTTAGAATGTTTTTTAATGATATAGAACAAGCATAGAAATATAAAAATAGAATTATACAAAATCAATTTTATAAGTAATAAATTTTAAATAATGAATATACAATATCTTTATTATGTATTACAATGTATTATTACAATTTATCATTCAGCAAGTAAAAATTGCATTCGTCTTTTATCACTGCCAAATTTCTTTATTATATTTTCAATAAACTTTGTTTTGTTTGTTTCGTCCTGAATTTTCTTTCGGTGCAAGCTCATCATACATAAACCGGACAATCGTGATTCTGATATTGTAACTCTTATCCATGTTTTAACACGTCTCAATGTGTTAAAACTTCGTTCAATCGTACAAGTCGTAACTGGTAAACTCAAAGCGATGGTTATAATTGTTTTGACTGATAGAAAATAGTCACAATGTTCAAGAACGTCTATTAAAGTTGATGGAGAAAAAATTGTCCATTTTTCGTACCATGTTGTAGCTTCGATTTGTAAATTTATTATATTGTATTGTGCACCAAGTTTTTTTGCGTTTCTAAAAATGTCGTTTTATCTAATTTTATAATACATTTTGGATGAAATTGAAAAATTGAAATTATGGTTTGGTTATCTTTATAAAATCTTGACGTTAAAGAAGATAATAAAGAATCCAAATATGGTATAAATATTGATTGTCGAAAGTATATTTCAGGAGTGTTGCCTGTACAATTATTTCTATATTTTTGCTTGGAACAACGCCTGGGTATTTCAATATTGATGAATAATTTTGCAGCCAAATCGAATGATTCTTTAAAAATCTCTTGAAATTTTTCGTCAGAGTTTTCTCGATTCAATAAAAATATATTAATTAAATCCTGAACGTGTTGATGAGCAGCTTGTAAATCTAATTGTACAGACTGAAGATTCTGGGTTACTGGTTCTAAAATGGCTGAATATTTGGCTATTATTTTTAAACAAACGATAAACATTCCATTACTAGTCGCCGTTAATAAACGATGAGCTTCTTGGCTTGTTGAACCAGTCCAATTCGTTGACATTTCCTCTAGTTTATTAAAAATAAGCCCAAAATGTTTTGAGAAAATGTAAATACTTTGATATTTTGATGTCCATCTTGTTTCTGATAGAAGAGGAATTGTGGGAACAGTAGCTCTACGTTTTGGACTATCTATTTTTGGATATCTATTTTTGATTTGCGCCTGAACACCAGCTTCATTTCCGGCCATAGTTGCACAACCATCGTATCCTTGTCCAATCAATTTACCCATATCCAAACCATATTCCACACACTTGTTAAGAATTGCAGAACTGATGCTTTTAGCATCCATTTCGAAAAGCTTCTCAAAGTCAACAAATTCTTCACGAATGTTTTAGCTTCATAAAAAATCGAACACCAAGTGAAAGCTGTTCTATCCCTGCAATATCAGCTGTTTCATCAGCTAAAATTGAAAACCCAATTGATTTATTGACTTCTGAAATAATGGAATCTCTCAATTCCAATTCACAAAATTCAATTAATTGATGTTCAGTTCTCACAGATGTATATCGTGCGTTTGCAGGTGCTGTGGTCAAATGTTTGTGTAATGTAACATTACCAGCTTCAATTCGAAATCGAAATAAATCCTTTAAATTCCTTTCATTACTATGTTTTCCCCGCAAGGGTAAGTCATGAGTAGCACAAAATATAATCAAAGACAAAATTGAACCTAGTTTTATTCGATTCGATTTTATAGTCGCCTGTGCTGAAGAATCGATTTGACTAATTATATCTTTCTCGGGATATTTGTTAACGGTAATAAAATTTTGCGCAATATAGTTGCTTCTTTGTGCCATTGCAACGTCAGATGATATCTAGCAGCTTCATGAAAATTTTTATAGTTTATAAATGCTGATTTTATAAATGCCCCTTTTTTAATTATTGAATAACACAACCATGGTGAATATTCTTCTATCCAAGGAAATCGAAAAGCGCTTTTCCAAGTTGAATCTTTTTTAAAATTGTATTCTTTTTTAGGAACTGTTGTGTTTAGGAGAATCTTTAATTTTAAATCAAATGGAATAGAAGAAACACTGATATGTGCACCAATATCGTACATATTTTCATTTGTGTTTTCTTATGTAGTTGACTCTTCTATTCGATCATTCACAGGATAAGTAATTTTTTCATGGTCACTAAATTCAGTATATGGTACAGATTCAGGTTCCCTTAGAGTCTGTATTTTCTACTTTTTATTTTCGGGCTTGTCACAGGATAAATATTTTCTTATATCCATTCTAAAAGGAGAGGAATAATATGATTAAAAAATTTTACCAAAGTAATTTTATATAAATCATGATTCATGAATAAAGTGTTTACAATTTCAATTTTCTAAATTAGAAATTCTAATAATATTTAAGGCTCGACTTCCGTTTTGCCACCTAATTTCAAAATATTATTATTAAAAAAAATTTAACTAAAAGCCTTTTACATAGATTTTAGACTAAAATAACTTTTTTCTGAGACTATAGGAGATCGATATAGTACAGTAAAAATGATAAATTATTCAAGTTTCCAGGGGGGGGGGCAACTGCCCTCTTTGCCCCCCTTGGGGACGCCCATGTTTGAAATAATTGTAAATTTTTAAATATGTTAATTAATTTTATTTACAATTTTAAATAAATAAATTGAATTAATATTTATAGAATAATTTTTAATAATTTTAATTTTTAACGAATATAATTTTGAATAAATATTTAACAATCTATGTAAAATCATCTCTAATTATCATCATAATAATTATTATCATAATTATCATCTCCATTCGCTCAGATGATAAGTCATTAATTAATTAGACGGATGCAATCGTACGAAAGTTTTGATAAAAATTGTCTTGCGGACAATCAAACTTGCTGTATTAATAAAAATATTAAAAGTTATATTGTAGTTCTTAATACGGTGCAAAGAGTTAATCAAAATATTCTGATGTGTTGTACATATTTTGGTGTCACAAAATGTCAGAATTGTGCATCTTTTTCAATATATCAATAGGTATTCAATGTCATTGTGAGTTAGATAGCGTCTTAATAGTTACCATTACTATATTTTTGACATAATTTCAACCGGCTTATCTTTCTGATAACTCATTAATTGGTCTGTAATAAATCAATTGCAATTTAAAAGCACGTAATTACAGAAGATTGCCTTATTTATATAAAGTTTACTAGTAATTATTGTAGATATATCTGAGCCAAAGTAGTGCTAATTCAAAGCATCACATGTATCTAATTTATATCGTCATATTTGTCAGAACGTTCGTGAGACAAATTGATACATTCTTAGATTTTCAATGATTTACTTGAAATTTTGTTTTGTTTGTTACGTAACAGTTTGTTTTGCAATCAGTCAAGTGAATATTCATGATTCACTATTTGACATTTTATAAAGTTTCAAATCGATAAACAAACATTGTTCATTCACTCTGCAATAATTTCTCACACTTTGTAGAAAACGATAAACTTAATTTAAGATAAATCATTGTGAGATATTAACAATAAAATAACGATTTGTGTATTCCATTTGTAGATAAGCGAGTGTTATTGTTTTATTTTACAGATAAATGACGATGCCAAGAAAAATAAACCCGCTGCCCATCAGAGAGAAGTGTTTCTCTTTAACGATCTGGTAGTTATAACGAAACTTTTGAATAAATCTCGGAAAGACGAACAGTACCAGTGTAGATATTCGCTGCCCTTAGTCGAATTGCAAGTTAAGCTATTCCGAACGACAAGTTTGTTTAATTTGTTTTTGATTTATTTATATTGCCAATCAATATCGTCCAAAAAGAATGTTGTACAACAATGTTTTGTAATTCGACAATTTATAATATTAGTAATTCGTATATAAAATAATTGAACATCAATTAAAAATAATTTTGAATGAAAATTCCGATTTCAATTGGCCCCCTTTAAATGTTTTGGACAAATATTTTCAGGTACTAATAAAGAATGCCTTTTTATTATAATTTATCATTGTTGAAGACATCAAAATTACTTAGGTGTATTATAAAGTACAAATATCATTTTTTATTATAACTTCGAAATATATTTATTGTGAATTTAAGACATTATTTCTGTAATTAAAGGATAATTAAATCGGTATCTCTATAATAGAAATTGTCGATTTGATTTTTTGCTAAATTTCAACTATCAATGAATTCAATTACTAAACAAATCGAAACACAGTAGTAGAATATCACGTTAAGAGTTGAACAGAAGACAACGATTACCAGGAGCATTGTGTATTTGTCGATAAAACTTTAATTACTCTAATCATATCTCCATGACGATTCTTATGTTCTTAGTTTCATAGCTTGTTTCTACAAACTCAAAAACGTTAATATTATCTCATTTACTCTATCAAACGGTTTTACCACCTATTCGGGCGATTCTTTCAACTCCGGTGGCGGCTTCGGCTCCGGCCAAATTCCACTGGTTTTGATTCCGGATTTTTGCTCAGTGTTTACAGAAATTAAAAAAATTCTCAACAATAATTCGCTTATTAAAAACGAATTGTGTTAACACAAGAACCCACATTGATGCGTTTATAGATTCAGTTATAAAGTTATTAATGGATTTGTGAATAAAATTTTTGTATATTGTTTCTTTTCTTTCCAATGATGTAGTTGTAATACGTTTTTCAATTGTGATGGGTTTTGTGTCTAGGCAGGAGGTTTTTGTGGGACATTCATAATGATAGGGAAGAGAATTTAGATAAGATACATGTCTATCATGAATTTATAAATTGTAGTATAATGGGTGCAAGAGATTCAATGCTAGTTGCAGTTTATGTGACTATCAACGTAGACATTGTTTTTACCATAAACAGTGAAATGAATCTCTTACATGCATATTTAAATGGTTGATGTATATTGAGACACAATGAATTTTTGTTGGTAGGATTATTTACATAGTTTCGAGATGTTGGTGTTTGCAGTATAAATACAGTCGCTTGCAGTTAATATTATGGAATCAAAATCTTTTAATATTTAATGTTATTTTGAATTAATAACCAAGAATAATCATCAATTATAGACAGATATCCACTTATTTAGCTAAAGGCCACCTTCTTCGTAATGAAAATTCTTTCCTCTTGTGAAAATCAAACAAGCACAGGCTTTCTACAATGGTATCTATGGTAAATATTTACCTTACATCACCATCAACAAGAGTTCCACCTGAAATAGTCTTTACTACAGCTTGAGATAATATCACTGATCATTGATCTCAATTACTTCCATAAAATGCAGAAAAACTCAAATCTTCAAAATTTATTTGCGTTTACTTGACTCATGAATTTTTAAAATGTAATTTAGGAAGTGCTTTTTTTGCTTATTGATTACACGATCGATTTATATAAACTACTGGAACATAAATTTTCACTAAAATTTCACTAAATAAATTGATTTATTTCGATGTTCTGCTGTCATGTTATTCAAATATTGCGTCAATAATAAATGTAATGCCTTTCTTACCATCGTCATATTTTGTATATCATACTGTATATAAATATCCTTTGGTTAAAAATTCAATTTTTGCAATTCGTGTACGGTTCCAACTCAGACTGGATTTGACAAATATTATGACACCTACATCGGCACCGCCGGATATTAAAATATGAAACCTTTACATCGATATTTTTACATATTTTATTCATTACTTAAAATTTTCTGACTTCAATACAGTTTTATTTTTCATCGTTGATTCGTTATTTATTTTTTATTTTCATTCCATGTGAGAAAGTTTGTTTTTGGTTTGATTTTTAAGCTTTATTAATTTCAACTGTCCTTTGCTTGAAAAAAAGTCTGAAACTTCCAAAAACTAATACAATAATCAATATTTTATATTATGTAAATTTATTATATTCGATTATTCAAGAAACAAGCTGTTAAATAATTACGTGGGGTACACAATAAGTAGTGATACTTTTACAGAAAGAAACAAATGAAACAGAATGAAAGAAACAAAAGTCAAACTAAAAATATATCTTTGCGAATGTCTATGGGTCAATATTATACAGTTAGTTTAAACTAAGTACTTTTGTTTTAGTTACTTTAGCGTATATTTCAAAACGTGTCTATAATGTGCAAAATTGAAGTGTGATGCATCTCCTAATAAAAAAAGGCAAGAGTAGAGAAGACGTTAAGGAAAAGTTGATTGCTGCATATGGAGTCTCCATAATGGGGATGAGTGTTCTTTTAGAGCAAAATTTAATCTTTGATACAATTACTTTCAGAGTGGTATAACCTCCGTTATTGATGATGAAAAACCAGGAAGGCCTTGTGAAATTGAATAAAATAAAAAACATTGTTGTGAGCGAAAGAAAAATTAAAATCATAAAATTGTTATCACATCTTAATGTGAGTAAAGGAACTATTAGCACCTTGCTCAGTGTATTTGACATTAGGAAATTTTGCTCCCGCTTTGTGCCACATTTTTAATTGATGAAATGTATAATTGCCGATTGCAAGGTTGCAGAGAGAAGGGTTAGATTTTAGACGATATAGAGAGCTCTTCTTGGATAATAATAACCAACTTAAAGGAACCCTACAAGTGTAGAAATTTGCTTCAAAAGGAAATTAAAAAGATACAGTGACGCATTTTTTTACCGAAAAGTCACCCGACTTTTTCAAAATTGTCTTTGAAAACATAGTCACAAGCTGGAAAAAGTGTATTGATAGAAATGTAAATTATTTTGAGAAATAAACCCTACATGCTTTTTGTTGGAAATAAAAATTATATCTAACTTTACTTATTTCTTTTTATAAGAGTCTCACTATTTATTTGGCGCACTACGTAATTAATAAATTCTGAAACTTTTTGATGAGTTTATCTATGTATATAAATCTTTGTGAGTTTATATGTAACTTGTATTTCTAATAAATAACTTTACTTTTTCGATTTATAAAATTATATATTGTATGTATTTCTAAAATACATTTAACGAGTATTTTTAGTCTCCTGTAATTGTTTATGTATTTTTAAATCAAAATTAATTATTATCCCTATAAATTAATAGATGATTTTTCCAATTTGATTAAATACTGATAATTAACAATAGAAAACATGTCTTTTGTGACAAGACATGTACCAATAAATGATTTATTTTGGGACAGATGTGGCAATCAAACTTCTAGACATCATCTATATGAAAAAATTATATTTTTTTAAAACAATTCATGTGATATCGGATTTTTATGGTCCACTTTCTCTGAAAACAAACTAAGAATGTGAATTTATTTTATTTACTCGAAATTTTTCTATTTTAAAATTATATTTGACTTCATTCTTATATTTAAAGGATATACACTTTCTTTCCTTAAAGAATTTTTAAAGTCATTAGAAATTAGAAATGATAAATAATGATTAATTTTAAAATCAATAATTTAAATATTTAAAAATATTTCAAATCAATATTTTTTATTTTTTTGACCAGTTTTGTTTCAGTGTTTTTCAGTTGAAGATTTTTGAACTTTTTCTAACAGAATGTCTTTTACTTTTTAATTTTCCTAAAATATCTTTTTAAAAATTTTCATTTAAAAATCAAGCGATCGTATGATGGTTTAAATTTAACAAGCTCTCTCCAAATATTTAATATACTTATTATATATATGTTGTCGCAACAAACCAATCCAGAGCAGTTCTCTCAGCTATAACGCCCTCTCAATACACGACACATATCTTTAGAAGCTTCTTCCGCTTTTTGAAGTGGATTAAAAGCGAAAAGAAGTAGGTGTCGAAAATGTGATTTAAATAAGTATGAAAATAATAAATGCAAATAGTATTATTTTAATCTTGTAGAGACGGGTTTTCTAATGGATGTAACATTTTGCCAAGCACCAAAAAATCTTTGTAGAAAAAGTGGTTTCATTCAAAAACATATTACGTATTTTTCTTTTTCTTACATCATCAGTATCTGTTATAAATTATTTCAAAAAAATTATAAAAATCAAAAAGAATACAATAAAAATATTAAATTACACTTAATGGAAATATAATTTTAAATATTGAGGTGATCTCATATTGAAGATTTTAAATTTTAATTAGTAATTTAATTCTCAACACTGCCGTTCTTAATATGAATCTAAACCTTCATGTAGAATAGAGAAATCAACCTGGTTTATAAATTTCATTTTCATTGGTATCAAAAGTCGAATTAATCATTAGAAAGGAAGATAGTCAGTAAAAATCCTTTCAATGTCAATTTTGCTCTAAGAGTTATTCAACTCAAGGATGATTGACGCGCCATTACACAAAGGACCACAAGACTACGACACCACCATTTCAACTACCACAACTCACAAAAGCTGAGAAAACATCAATATATATAGGGTGTTCTTAAAATGAATGATAATAAACATATTTTTTATATAATACACTAAATGTTACTAATCAGAATAAAAAATTTCTCTAAATTATCTAAGATTTTCGAATTGAAGACCGTTCTAGATCAGGCATTGATTACAATGAACATGAATGGAATGGATGAATAATGACAAATGTAAATCTCCTAGATTCATGTAAGTTGGTGTTTACAACTTGAAAATTGTTCAAGTCATTGTTTTGTAAAACAGAATTTTGAAACATTTCATTCAAAAGTCAAGAAATAAACATAAAATTTATATCTGTAAATAACAGAATTTTAAAAAAAATACTAAGCACTTTTCATAATGCACTCAAAAGGACAAAATAACTTTTCTGGGTCAGAAAAGACAATTTTAGTGTACCCTCAGTTTTCAATTA
>MQRK01230863.1:39039-51304 GCA_001938485.1 Girardia tigrina
GTACCTTAAGACCTAACAAATCATTCAGTGAAAATTTGAAGTTTCTATGTGGTGTAAATGCTGAGATATAGGCAAAAGTAAATGGCCCATTCTTGACAAGATGAAATACAGTGAAGGTACAAAAGTGAAAGGAATTTGAAAAGTGCTTAAAAAAAACATAAAATTTAAATTCGTTGACGAAGTTAAAGGACTTATTCTAGATTTGTTGTATAATAGTTTACT
This sequence comes from Girardia tigrina, assembly GCA_001938485.1. NCBI lineage: Eukaryota > Metazoa > Platyhelminthes > Tricladida > Dugesiidae > Girardia > Girardia tigrina. The sequence goes on from MQRK01230863.1 coordinate 39,262, forward strand.
GCTGCTGGATTGGTTATCCATAACATATGTATTCGTTTAAGTGATAAATACAATTTGTTTTATCATGAATACTGTTAAGGATTTTTCGGTGAACTTTAAATTTTTGAAAATTTTTAAATTGAAAATAATATTTATAGTTAAGTTAAAATAATGTTTTACTAATTAAAATGAATTTACTTTTTATAAAAATCAAGTTTTAAGAAAAATCAAAATTAAAATAACTATTTCGGAGTAAAAAAATTGTAAATAAAATTATAATTTATCTTACAACACTTTTTAAAATAAAATCAATTGCATATCATTAATTAATATATTCATGTTAATGTTTAGAATTTTAAAAATCTGGTTTATGAAAATTGAAAATAGTGTTCCTCATAAATTTGTTTGTAAAATGTAATATGTGATAGAAATAAAGTTTTGCGAATTAATGAATCCTAATTTTAATCACGAACCCAACAAATACAAAAGAAAATATTTTCAAAACATTTATTTATTTTCTAAATAGAGTTAATATCATATTTATAAATTTTATAAATTAACAAATATGTAATTAAATTTGGAACTTTTTATGTTTGGAAGTTTTATGTTTGTCTCTAATGTAATTCTAATTCACAATATTATAATTATTTTTTTCCTAGTAAATTAGATTTACTTTATATTAAACGTCGGAATTGAAAATACTTTTCCAGTTATTCATTTCTGAAAATTATATTTTATGTTAAATTTAAGAGTTTAAAGAATATTTAAGAAATATTATTGTATATAAGTCTGAATATAAATTAATTAAAAAAAATAAAAAGTAAGCATTAAATTAATTTTTGAAAGAAATCGCCAAGTGTACGAAATATTAAGTATTTTTTCTTTCTATAATACTAAATTTTGAAGTTTATGTTGTTGTGGTCAGTCAGTTGTTCTAAAACATAGGTCTGTCCTTCAACAATCTGATAAACCCACACATTTCTGACATTCAGTTATAATTGATTTTCAGCTTTACTATTTGTTTTAATTATGAGTTGATATTTTGATAAACTGAAATGTTATATGTTTTATCAGTGATAGTGAGTACATCTGCATGTGAAACGGAATACATCAGAATTAGGTGATGTATTGATCGAAGATCACATTTTGTTATGTGATTTTCATTGTTTCTATTTTGGACCATTTTCACGGTGTATCACCTTGTAAATCAAAACCATAATAGAGTTTCTTTTTTATGAAACCATAATATTATTTTTACAAGACCATAATTTAGTGTTTTTAAATTTAAATTTCTTTTAAAATTAAGAAAATTTCCTTTTGAATAATGATTTTTAATTTTTCACTGAGTTTTAATATGTTCAAGTAAACTTCTTTTGCAATAAAAATTTTTATTTGTCATTGGGTTTTAATTTGAACTAAATTTCATAATTTGACTCCGTCATATACCATTTTGTATAGTCCCTTATACACAAGCTCAGAACATCTTCGAATAAACAATTTAAACATGAATTTTACCATAAGAAGAGGATATAATTGATAAATACATTATATATCTACCACCGCGACCTAATTAACAAAGCTTCACATGACAAGATTTTTAGCTGTTACATGAAACTATTTGTTCTACAAAGACTTTTTGATGTTTGGCAAAGTGTTATATACCATTAGAAAGCCCATGCTAGGCTCTACAAGATTAAAGTAATCGTTTTTACCTATATTTTTTTGTTGCCGATTAAAGAATAAGATATAAAGATATCATCGAATATTGAAACCAATTCCAGAGCAAAGGCGACACATAATATATTAGGATAATACAACTCATTATTCATTAAAATACTCAGTTCCTACGGCTGCATAAGACATTTTCACATTCCTTGTGAAATTATAAAACCTGCAACAATTCATCTCAACTGTAGACATGACAAGAAAAAGAATATTTTCATAAAATAATTATATTCTATTTTACTGCTCTCTTGTGAAGTTAAAATTATCCTTAAAATTGTATCATAAATCTTAATTATTAGCGATATAAATAAGTCAAAATTGCATTTTCTACTGGTTCTGATTTTCATGAATGTCATGTATCTAGTTCTTCCATCGTTGGATCCACGATAATATATTTCTATTTCTTATTGAATCTGATCGTATTTTATATTAAAAGGTTGTATTTTGTACCATACAATTAACATTATTGTTGCGGCAACCCCTGAGTTTCCACAGAACTGCCGTAATAAGGGCTTCGATGCTGGGACTATCTTTCATATTGTAGATTTTTTTAAGATTTCAAAATCGTTATTGTTCGGTTTTTACTTTAAAGGCAAAATATTTCGATCCGATTCTTTAAAATTCAGTAGTTTGAAAATATAACTCAGAACAAATTTCAATCAAGAAAATTAATTTCTTTTCAATTGGCAATTAGAAAGCATTTAATCAAGAAAAAACTTTTATTCAGGGGAAAGAGCCTTTTTTTCGGCTTTTAATTTGGTTTTAATTAATAATAATAATACATAATTCTTATATACAATATACCTATCACCCAATCCAGTGAAAACAATTCAATGATATTGTCATTAATAAGAAATTCTGAATAAACGGTTTTGTCATTGAGCTCCAAAAAAGGAGGATATCGATATAAATTCTAATAATAATATAATGACAATATTATTTAAAATTCTAAAAAAAAGTATATAATTAAGACATTAATTATAAATCTCCATCGTATATACAATATGAATTTGTTTATATTAAATAATCTATATAATAAAAACATTTTTCTCAATTACAATTTTGTGTAAAATATACGATATATAAATATATAAAATATACGATATTTGTATATAAATAATCTAAATTACAATTTTACTTTAAAATATTTAGTTGTAAAAAATATTGAAATGTATTTTCAGTGTCTCAATTGTTGTTTTTCCATTATTGGTACAATCTCTTCATATTTAGTAAAAGTTGTTAATTTGAAAGTATAGTTTCGATTTAGTAAAGAATATGTTGTTTTAAGAACAAAATTATTGTATACCTTTTTGTAATCTTAAATTTCTGATAATATAATTAATAACGAAACTTTTCTTCTATGATTTTTTATAGTTTATGTTAATTGATCTTTTGTTAATTAAATGATTATTAATAATAATCTAACATAGCAAAGGAGTGTTTAATGTTTCCAACATCCCACAAGTTTTTCTTTTTCTTATGGTAAATAAGAATCTTTTATTTATAATTAGTTTTTTTTAAATTGCCTAAATAACATTTTGTTTAATCTTGAAAGAAAACAGTTTTTAAATATTTACTGTACTGTGTTTGTTTATTTTAGTAAAACCTTTTCTTGATTTATGATCACATATTTGTAGAGTGACAAATTTACATAGAATTCTAAAATTCCATTCACGTTTTGGGTATATGCATAATTTATATTTGATAAATATTTTCACATTAATTTTTTTAACTGTGACTATTTTTATTGTTTAAATAATTTAAAAAAGTTATTTAATAAGTATCTTAGATATAAAGTTGTTAGATACAATGATACACTATTTATATTTAATCTAAAACAGAGATTCTAATCCACCAAATCTTGGTTTAAGGTTTTGGTTCCGGTTCAAATTGAAAGAAATAAAGATTGGTTCAAGTTAGTTCGGGTTGAAAACAAAAAACGAATAAATTTTAAAATCATTTTTTTATTAAAAAAATTTTATTGAACAAAATGTAAACAAAATATTTTAAGGAGTTTTCGTTTGGTATTTGCTTTTTGAAGAGACATTATTTTAATGGCGAAATAACTTTTTCAAAGTTAACTTAAATGGATTAAACATCTAGAACTCTTTTTCTTTAAAACTAAAAAGTGATTGTAAGTGTCAGTTTCTTGCTCTAGAAGTCACAGCGCCAGAAATTATCGTCAAAATAGAACCGATATATAATTAGAAAAATCCCCTACTCAAATTAAAATCCAGAAGAAAACTAAAGAACTAATCTTATATAAAGTTGATGAAACAAGTCTCAATCAGCAAACTTCAGCCGCAGTTGAATTGGAAAGCTCTGTATTAAGATAGATTCAATATGTACCTCAATTTAATTTTGAGTCTTAAAACAAAAGAATTCATTCACTTCTAAAAATTATTTTACAAAGTTTCAAAAAAATCATGTTAACTGTTTTTATTAGACGACATTCCTTTTTCAATGAGTAATGATAAAAATTGCAATTTATTAAGTGTTTTTAATACTTGGAATAAAATTTTAGATCACAAAATAAAACCAAATAAAAGCTTGAAATCAAATAATTTTGACGATCGTCGTTGTAGAGAAAAGGAAGAAACATTTAATAAAAATGTACAGTTTGATCTAAAAATTAATAAATGTAATAAAATATCCAAAGACATAATGATTAAATTTAAAATTAAAACAGTAATAATCAAATTATATTATTACGGCCGGATTATCTTGTATACTGACAATTATTGGTCTTCGGACAGCTCTAACATTTCTAAACATTTTGGTTACCATAAATAAAAAAGAAGAGTACGAAATCCAGATTATCTTCCGATTTTCAATCAATTTTTTCTTAAGTTTAAATCATCATCAAAAATTTCAGGAGTTGATCTTTGTTGCAAAACATTGCCCACTAGAAACCGATAGTCTGAACAAGTCCGCCAAACTGGGATTTCATTGACTTTTTTAAGATAAAATTATTTTATTAATACTGTTAATTATTAGTTGATTGAGTCTTTCCCTGTATTTTACTGTCTCGTTAATATGATATTAATTTATTTAACCTTTTTATCTGTGTTAGTTATAATATATATTTATTTTAAAATTCTGGTTATTTAATTATTTATAATAATTCAAAAGAACCTTATAAATTACTGTCTGCATACATATTAGAACGTGATCTTAATATTGTAATGTAAATTGTAGATATTTCACCATTATTAGAATTTTAAGCTGTTAAACTATGCCATAATCTTTCATCACCCTAAATGTTTGTTTTAGTTGAAAAGGGTATGAATAAAACATTGATGAAAATATTTTAATAATTTTGATTAATAATAATGTAATAACAATTTAATAAAATCATTCTTTGTAATATTCTGACTTAAATCATTAATCGAGAAAATGTTGGTGCGCATTTATTGATGTACCTCCAAAATGCTACTTATAAGATCAAATAAACATTTTTTTAACATAAATAAATATTAAAATTAAGAAAGAATGGAACTAATAACATCGCTCTAGTAGATTGACAGTAATGTTTGCATTATATTAAATAAGTTTAAAAATATTTTTGGGTCGAGGTTTAATTTAGAATTTATGATGTTCTCAGAAATCTATAAAAAATACCATTTCTTTGAAGCCTATCTATTAAGAATATACTGGGTTCAAGTGGATTCAATTTTGTTTCGCAGTTCTGATTTGAATTATTATTACTTTATAAGTTTGTCTTTTGTAGAATGTGAAACAATTCGAAAATCAGAAAATAATGAAAAACAATTCGAAATCAAAAAATAATATTTATTGAACTGTCAATTTCAAATACACGCGTGTTTCCCGAAAACAACCGAATATTAAAACAACATAAATTATTCGATTTTTCAACAATCCTAGACCACATATTAAATAAAAAATAAATATTGCACTTTGAGTTACCTTAAAATCACTTTTTTTTATGGTTTGAAATATAAAGTTTTCGTAATATTAATATTATCAAATAAATGATTAATGGTATTTGTATTCGCAAATGAAGCATCATTTGATAAATAATTTCCATTAATTGTTCTTTAAATTCTTTTTTTGGTTTGCCTTTGTAAAAATAGGGATTTGCGAGATCTCTATTTTTACTGTTGGACAAAAATGTACAAAATAACAAAACCAGCCTAACTCAACACTTCAAAGTATTAAGTTCGACTAATTCGAAACCAGTTAATAAGCAAAAAAACAATAAAATAACAATCAATGATCAAATAAAAACGCAGATTATAAAAAAACCTTTTAATATCGGATAACATGAAATATCAACAAATTACAATCCGTGTCAAACCAACGGTAGATAAGTACATAATTTGCATAGTCATTAATAAATTAATGATTTTCAATCGATCCCATTAATTCATTTTTTCTTAACGGTTGTCAAACCCGATATGCGATTTGAATGACGATATCGCCACGCCAACTGACTCTGTCTTTCGTTGTTTCACGTAATTATTTAACTATTTAAAACCAATTATAAAAAAAAGTTGCGTAGCTATCTTTCGCTTGACAGTCGAAAATCGAAATTCGAATTATCCCCTCGACTGTTACATCAGCAAAACCGAAACGGTGATTAATTGTACCGCTTGTTACGCAAGACGTGATACTTATAAAAAGTGAAATAAACCCATTTCGTTATTACTGTAGTCCGTAAGAGCGGCATTCGAATTTCACACAGTAAAGACAATGTTCGAATGAATTGTGAAACATCGAAGTTACTTTCAATCTAATCTTGATGCTACTTAGGCAAGTTGAAAGAGGTATATAAAACTTCTTCTACAAAGTCGTCACCATTACATTCGTTTCTTGACATACAAAAAAACCATAAAATGTTTACATGAGAAAAAATAAAATAATAATAGATATACACAAAAAAATGAAAAATCACAGCCTTTATAGGTAGTCTGAAGAAATCATATAAAATTGAATACTGCGAGTATACAATATTTTCTGAATAGTAAAGTGACTCTGAAAGGAAATTAATTATTGAAATGTTGTTTTAAAAACTTCTTAAGACTAGTCGCATGATCCAATAAAATCCGTTTTAATGTAATGTCAATAGTTTAACAATTCCTTGTTTAAATGTAATTGTTAATATTTAACTGAACACAACGTATTAATACTTTTTCAAGATAAATGTGTTACTGTTATTGTTGTTTAGTTAATATTTTCAATCTAACATTGTAGTTCTACAAAACTTTATTTGATATTTAAAATGAAGTAATTAAATTTTAAATTTAAACAATGAATCAGCGGAGGAAGTAAATAATTTTCTGGAAATATTATATATTGAATTTTTAAAAAAATTTTTTTAACATTATATTAATGTAAAGAAACATTCATATTATTAAGACAAAGATGATAACAAATGTTTTGAATAATTGTTTATTTTTCTGGCAAATATTACTCGGTAGTTAGGGATTGACTTAATTTACTTTAAACTTATTTTAATTAAAATATTTTTATTGTTTACTTTTTTTTGGTAAAGTGGATTCAGAAAATGCCTCATATTTGTTTAGTTCACTTGAATTTTCAATTAAAAAAATGTCTCGAAACTTCTAACATTGCACTGGGAAAATTTTATGTATTTTTAAAAGTATAAAATGGCGATAATAAAAATAATATTATTTTAATCAATTTATTAAATTTTGTTTATTTAGCACTAAATCAATAAGAATTTGTTTTTTTCGTCGAAAAATTAGGTACGTCATTTATTATCTAAAAAATCATCACAAAAGGATAATTTAACTGTTTTTAATTGTTAAAATGGTCTTATAATTTTAATTTGAAATTATCTACATTTTTATATTATGTTGTTCGTACCTTTTTTGAAAATTAAATAGCTTTTCCACTTATGCTTCTACAGAATATGAAAATCGGATGCGCTGCTAGACAGTGTAAATTAAACAGAACTATTTAAACTGCAAGTATAAAAATAAAAACTTCAAAGATTTTATTGAACCGTTTTCAAGTATTTTAATGTAAACTTCTAGTAATTAATATTAATACAAATGATAATAAAAAACCTGAAATATTTTATTTAACAAAACTAAATGAAATTGATAAATTTTAGTAACTAATAAAATTGGAAGTATAAAAAGAAAATCTCAAGTTGTTTTATTAAACTTCAAGTAAAAAAGAAAAACAAAAGCAGCAAAAAGCGAAGTATCAAGAGATATCGTGATTGGATCCATAAGAAGCAATTCAGTCAGAAGCAGGAGGTTCTGGAAGTTGTCAACTGTGAAAACGCTTAGACATGTCATTTTTGAAATAAAAACTCTGAATGCGTCAGAGTTTATTATTGCTGCAAGAGCACGAAGTCGATGAATATTCAATGCAAAGCTGGTCTTTATTACAAATGCAAGATTGAATACGTCATTTTGTACCGATTCAACGAGGAACATTCGTGCACTGGATAGTCAATAGTTATTTCACCTGAAACGCGAGTGGAAATCAAACGGTTGTTTGACTCGAACAATAAAACAAAGAAGGTTCTGAAGAAACTGATATACATACACTTGTCTATAAAAAAGGCGTTACAGATCAGAGTTGAATGTACGAGCAAAGAAAAAATATGAGCAATCAAAGATCAGTCTAGACAAACTCTAATGTTGGTGCAAATAATATGTACACGTAGTAGAAAACGATGAAGACCAGGCTGTCGTAATTGGATATAAGATTTGCTCTGATGATGACGATGATACTAATGGAGATGGAAGTCCTTCATTCCGAGTTGTCATACCAAAAAGCGCTCGATGAAACATTGTGTAAATTCTGACAAATTGCATGCAGATGCCAGTTACAAACTAAAATTCAAATATATCCCATTCTTGTGATTGGTAACACCGATTTAAGCAAGTAGTTCCATCCTTGTTTCATTATCCTGTAAAAACAAGACTTTGAATTAGTGTTTTAAAGCATTAAGATCGAGTCGATGAAATTGTGGATTCCATTTGATCTTACTTGTCTTCTTTTGAATACCTCCAACGAAATATGTAATCCTTTTCTGGATGTTTTACGTAACGAAAAGTAGCTCATTATGTGCCGGACTCAAATGCGCCTGAACGTGATGAACGTCATGAATTTTTTTGCATGGCAAGAGTAAGTTCAGCAATTTTACAACTTGAAATCTTCATAAAAGCAATAGAATGTTTACAGAAGAATGGGAAGAAAGAGAAGAACTTTATTGACTACACGATTTACATGTGGTTTATGTCGCACTTACATTGGTACGAAGGGGCTCGTGTGCTCATGCCTGCAACAAATAATGCTTTGGAGTCTTTCAATCTAAGCATCAAAAACCAGCACACCCTCTGTGAACAATTTCCGCTGACGCGTGTTTTTGAAATCGTACTTGAAGCAGTACATATTTCGTCAAACGAGTTAAAGCACGTTGATAAGACCTTCAACGTGTTTAATTCTATTTCGTTAAATGACTGGACAGTGACATATCAGTGGGCCAAGAAGAAGACAGAAATGATTTCAGTTCAAGTGACGGTAGGCATTTTCTACTATATTCCGATAGGCGATCAACATTAAAGTGTCAGATTTGTCACTATACCAGTGAAAAGTGAGTTGTGGCAAAGGATTGGTACTTGCTACTGCACCCACTTAATGATAAACTTATTATGTAAGCATGTTATTGGCTTTGCAATACGTATTAGGCTTGTCTAGTCACCTTCTGAAGCCAAGAACATAAATTTTTGTGAAAAGCGAAACCACGGTCGATCCAAAAAAATCTACTCGAGCTCTAATTGTAAATTATTATAAAATTATTATTTAAATAAAATTTTTGTTATACTGTCTTTTATTTACTTGACAATGTTTTACTGGAAGATTTTTAGGAAAATACTTGGAAAATAATAAAAACTTTGATTTCTTACTGAAAAATTTTATATTAAATTACTTGAGTTTTGCTAATTAAATCATCTAGGACCGGCTTTTTTTTGACAACTTTTTAAATTTGTTGTTGCATTAAAAGTGTTTAATGGTGTGGTATTCTTTTCAATAAGAGTCTATACATAATCCTTCATCACATTCTGAACATTCAAATCGAGTATCTTTTCTTTGTATGGCTGCATACGAAACACTTTCTTCTAGATAATATTTTTTATGGTAAATGTTTAGCTGAAAGTCTGAGAGGTGCATAGAGAGATGGGGTACAAAAAATGATTTATTTATTAAAAAATGTATTGTAAATAAATATTTTAGGAAAACCTAATTTTATAATTTATAAAATCAATTTATCACCCTAATTCAGCAAAATCCAAATAACGTCATTTTTCCATTCTTTTTATTAGCTTACTTTCTATATATATATATATATATATATATATATATATATATATGTGTGTGTGTGTGTGTGTGTATCTTTGGAATTTAGAAACCTATTTTTGAAGGCTTTTTCCTCAATCAATTTCCTCCAAACTTTGCATATTTTCTCATTCACGATGACAATAATAATAGTAAATAAAAAAATGTTTTTGCAAAAAAACTTTTTGCGATTATCCACAAATGTTTAAACTATATTAAATAGAAATGTTTTGGTTTTTTTATAATAAATGCTTTATAATAAATTTATTATGTTATTAGTAACTATTCAATTGCAAAATGGAGTTGTAAAAATTATTTTAATGGCTACTATTAGTAGTATTAAATAACATAATAAATTGATTAAAAAATGTAACAGTAATGTCTCTTCTACAAAAGATTACAAAAAAATTCTGTTAGCCAAGAAGACTTCTGTCCACATAAAAAATGGATTAAAAATTTTTTTGTTTACTAGTTGCTTAAATACTGGCTAACTACTGTTAACCTCATGATACTGTAGAACGAATCGATGAATAAAATGTGACTTTAGGGATGATTAATGTCAAATTTACTATCTTAGATGAAAAAATCAAGATAAGATATGAAAGAAGCGGGAAAAGGTTCAGGGTAAATTTATGCGTCGCTGGTACCGAAGGGAAAAACTTACTTGAAGTTTTTATTTAAATACTTGAACTTTAAGTTCAGATCAAATTAGGATAACTTTTTAACCAAAAAGTCTTAATTTTATAGATTTATAGCAGCTTTATCTTATTAATTTGTGTTTTTATTTTTATTATGATTTTTCTTTTAGATTACGAATTCGGTATTCATCTTTTGAAAAGAAAGACCAGTGAATCGATTATTAAGTTAAATGCTTTATGTTTGTTAGATCAGAAGAAATTTTATTTTGATCTTAATGATTGTATTTTTGAATCTCTTGAAATGTCTAAAATAAATCAGACTGAAAGTTTATCAATTTCACATTCACATTCTGAAATGAGCAGTCCAAAGACCAGTCCAAATAGTCTTGCCAATCAAAAGCCAATATTTTATCAAAAGGTTAATATTACTCCGAATCCTCCCAGGCGTCAAGAATCTTTGGTAAAAAATGGTAATATTTCTATTAAATTCAAACTAAAACATAAAAATGCTATTTTGCATTTAAATTTCAAAAATATGATAGTATTTATATTTTCTATGAACTTTTTTTAACTTCAAATGCTTATGTTTTCGTTATATTTTAAATTTATATGTAATGATAGATTTTTTTTTGATTCATACAATAAAAGTATTTTAATAAAAATAAATCAATTTGTCATTGAGGATCTTTTAAAATTTTAAAACATCCAAAATGGGTCTTTAGATAAAGTTTTGCAGGACTCTCTCCTAAAGTATGATTTATACACAGGAAATATGCTTTCATCTTTTTCTCAATCATTTTAGTCAATAGTCGATTAAGATTACTTATTTTTTAACTATATACATGGTTTGTAATTACATTTTCAGAATTCACCTACCAATTGTCACTAAAATTACGATAATGTAATAATGATGACAAAGATAAAAACCTATGAATATTAAAAAAAGTTTTAATCATTTAATTATACAATAACAGAATTTTAAAAAAAATACTAAGCACTTTTCATAATGCACTCAAAAGGACAAAATAACTTCTCTGGGTCAGAAAAGACAATTTTAGTGTACCCTCAGTTTTCAATTATTCCAAGAAAATGACACCACGAACGAAGAAAAGTGCGGCTCAAATCATTGATTTTTTTTTATTTTAAAGAATTTTTATTTTATTTTTTTTTTTGAAATTTGAATTGAAATGATAAAGAGGAATTTCTGATCATTTTCTAGTTTTTATTTATAAATTCGTGTATTGTTACATGCTTATTTTTCTTAACGAGAAAGTTTGGGTTGAAACGATATGAGCCGCACTTTTCTTCGTTCGTGGTGTCATTTTCTTGGAATAATTGAAAACTGAGGGTACACTAAAATT
>MQRK01230864.1:10787-20875 GCA_001938485.1 Girardia tigrina
ACCAAAAGCTAATCTTTGAGATGAAAATTCTCACACTCAATACAATCAACTCAATTTTAACCTTCCCATCAAACTCAAAACAATCCGAAATCTCATCGATGCAATTTGACTGAAATGCCAGACCAAATGGAAATCTGAAATATATAATATTTGTCTAAAAAGTGTGTTTGTTTGTTTGTCGGTCACGCTTTTAAATGTGAAGATGCTGAAGAACCAGAGTGAATCCATTTAAGAACGTGGTCAATCTGGATAGCCCGCATTAATACAATTCTGTCGGTATAGCGCCTTCGCCGAAAAACGCCCGGAAGTCGACGAAATCGATTGAAAACCGTACAAGTCATTAAATGTTTAAATTAACGACGATTTTGATGATGACAACAACTGCACAATTTACTTCTAGGAAGTCAATCTCAATTCCAAAATCGATCAAAATAATATGAGCCAGAAGTTTTTCTGTACACTTACAGTGTACAGAAACTGTACATCCAGAAAACATCAATTCTAGTTTTATCTACTGTTTGTTAGAAGTTCCTGTATTGTTTAACTGACTTAACAAGTTAGATCACTCATTGACAACTATGTATTTTATAAATTCGATACAAAACTGTGGCAAAAACTTGGATGTTGTATTATATTTTGACAAAAGCGTCTGGTAATCTGAATTGCCTTTCTTTAACTCACCGTTATTCATTGTTAATTATAATACGCCTTTAGAATTACATTTTTTAATTATATATTGACTATCATATTAGTAATTCCTTAGTATTTCGCCGAACTCGTATTAGAAATATCAGAAATCTCAATCATTTTACTTCAAAATATTTGACAAATAGTAATGATATTCTTTACATATTAAAGTAAAATACTATTTGGTTATTATGGTAAAATTTTATTTAAATATTTCAATGATGAAATGAGTTTTAGTGTCCTATCAACAGTGATTCACAGAACTATCGCTTGAAATCACTGCTAAATAACCTTTTATAAATTTAGCTTTCAGATAATATTAAAAGAAAGCCTAAATTATAATCCTTGCTATATAATAGTTATGTTTTATCAATTACATTGGAAGAACGTATGCATTTTTGTAGATAGTTTCTCCGAAAACATAAAGATGAACCAAAATTTTTATCTCGCGTTTTTTATTGATGAATCTTCTTTTGATCATTATGTCAGTTGCAATAAATCTAAGAATGTTTTGCAAAAGAGATGGATCACTAGAATCAAAATGATAAACCAATTCCATAAGAAAATAATTGCTTAGATATGTTTTACCTTAAATTTGAAGATTGATATTTTTATTAGGGTAAACGGTAGTGATTAGACTTATCAGAAAATTGTGAATACTTGTATTATCTTCATACGACAAGAAGAAAAAGAGAATTTAGGGTAGAAAACTTTGGTTAAAGGTTTATGAAAAAGTTCTAAATTCCCTTAGCCAGGATATTAACTTGGCATAACTCTTGCTGATTTTGGACTTTCAAAAATTTATATTCTATAAAACAACTGAAATATGTTCTAAACATCTTCACTGTTATGATTTGCTATGGTGGTAAAATCTATTTTTAACGGCGATGCAGGAGTTAATTCAATGTCAGTTTCATTTCGAAGTTTACGTTGAGAAACTCTACTCTGAAATGTTGAATGATAAATGTATTATATCCCTAAAGAGTTTTAGTTTTATTAAATTTCATTTTAATTTGATTATTTTATCAACTATCTTTCTTAACCCTTTCCTGACTATTGATGTCATATGGAATCATGTTTCATTTTAATATTTTATAGGCATCTATGGAAAAATACAAATTATATTTTTATTTCTGATCAATAGACGAATATACAAATTATTCTTACACATGTTTGTCAAACGCCATTTTGTTTTTATCATTTCAAAGTTGCAAAAGTGATTTAAGGATGCCAATTTAATTCTTTATTCAGACAGGAAAGGGTTAATATAAACCAATCATACAACTATAATATAAATTATTTATTGCTATTGATAGGTTTTATTTGCATTTTATGTACTAGTTTTTAATATAGATACAATTTATATTATTTTTATTTCAAAAATAAGGAACAGATAATCGTATAATCTTTATTTTAGGAATTATTTCGATTGGGGGAATGATTTCCGCGAATGAAGGATCCACAATATTATTACCATGCGAAACATCCAAACATGATCAACCTAATGTTATATGGAAAAGAGACAATCAAAGGATAACAGAAATGTAGTTTAATATTTCAAATAAGAAATGTATTTTAGAGTCGCATATTTCAGTAACAATTCAAACTTAAAGCAGTTTCCCAACAATTCATTGGAAATCAAATCGCTGGAAAAGTATGGCAACTACGCCTTTCAATGTTTGATTGACCACGACAGCATCACCTACACCTTGAACGTCCAAGGTTTTTTATTGCTTTTACATTAGCTATTTGTATTCATTATATAGGGGCCGACAAAAAAATATTCCATTTATATATTATTTTATCGTTTTCGGCTTAATCATTTAATCAAATCAATTCGAATAATTTAAATTTAAATCTTGAACTTTTCCGTTTTGTAATGATCTACCTTAGAAAATTTACCTACGAAATTTTAACTTTGATCCTCAGATATTTTCTTACTAATTAAAACGATATTTTGCCAGCCCCTATATTTTGTTACGTATTAACTACACAAATTATAAAGATAATTGAAGAACATAAAAGTAATTAAATCGTTTATTACTTTATTTATCCCAGTTCATTGTCATATTATTTATAATACTTATTTTAAGCTTTTTTGATTATTTTTCTAAACTAGATTGTTTAAACAAAGACATTTTTATTTTTTTTAGTTTTATTAAATGTAAACTGTAAGTAGCGTTTTCATTATTATCAAATTCAGTACTCATAATTTAACACCACAATCTTTATTAATATCAACAATTCACATATTTAAACAAATTTCTTGTTAATTCAATTATTTCGCCCAAAATTAATCCATTAAATTTTATTTCGATTAAATTTTGAGAATTTGCTAAATTTTAAACTTTAAAATAATTCTTACATTTTTACGAAATTTTATCATGAAAACTAATTAAATTTAAATTTACTATAAGCCTTTTATTAAAGAAATTATTTCTTAAAATATTACAAAGTTTAGTCTGGTAATTTTCTATTTTAAAATTTATTTAAACTTATTTCATAACTTTTATTAAAATATATCAATTAATATGACTACAAGCATATTTTTATTTTTAATTAAGTATTTAATTTTTAATGGTCTTCTTGATTATATCATTTTTTAATTTTACAAATATTTAATAAACCTATTAAAAGAACCATATTTTTTATTTTTAAATAAGTATTTACTTTTTATGATATTTTTACTTTACTTTTTACTTTTTAATTTAATTTTTTTAAACTTTCAAATTAAAAAAAATAATAAACTATTTTGGCGAAATGCAAATTTAAATTAACCTCTCATATAAACGAAAGAAATAAACGTTCAAAATAAAGTTCATATTTTGAAATTTCACACTTATTGAACTATATGATAGGATATTTTAGTTCTTTTCAAAAATACACAAGTTTACTAATAAAAATAGTACATCAACTCAGTGGCGGATTTAGATTTTGGTGCGTAGGGGGGCGAGAAAACTTTCAGGGGGCGACAAAAAGGATAAAGGTAGTACTAGTCCTACCAATTTTAATATTGAGTACATACTATATTTGGTGATCTCTTCGATCGCGTCGGACTCATGGTGGAAGAGGCGACACAGGAACGAGATGTGATCCTCTGACCATACGTGAGGCATTCGCCGGGCGAGAATCGATTGATTGTCGAAGATTGCGAGAATCGCCGGCTCGTAGTCCTCGATGTCGATCTGGTGGATGAGCACGTCGATTTGGCTGCGTTCATGCAATGAGAACCGTGTTACGAGAATCGGGAACGTGTGGCAGAGACCGCCCGTGAGGTCGCTCAAGATCGGCGCATACGTAGTGCTCGCTTCGACGGTGGCGCTCAACTCTATGCCATAGTGGGAGTCGAGACTCAGGATAACCATGCGGTGCACAGAGTGGAAGACCTCGCGCAGCATCGACAGCAGGCGCAGACACGGCGCGCGTGCGCACGGATCGTTGCTCACCATCGCGAGACTCGTGTTCGGATCAACTAACACGAGCACACGAGTAACGATTTAAATCTAACATTTAAAAAGGAATTTTTATGACAAGGGGCTCAACCAGTAAAATTATATATATTACCAAAAATTCATATAGATGGAATTCCAATGCGTCCAGTTCTTTCAATAATAAATACAGCACAATATAATGTTGTTAAAACTTTAGATAAATCGATCTTGTTCGAGTGGCGCATAGAATCGACCGGGGTGAAAGTGACAATCGGAATCGTGTGGTTGTCGGATCGATTGTGTGACTCGATAAACATGATTTATACGATGAAAATTGTAACCAAGATGGAAAATTGTTATGAACTGAAATCCAAATTCAAAAAATGTATTTGTTCTTCTCAACTTCGGTCATTTTAGATCTACAACTATTTGTACCAGTTTATTCGAGATTACACCAAGATTAATATTTTCCTTCATGAGGAAATATCGGGATATGGTAAAAAATTGAATTTGACAACAGAATGCCGTGTTACAATACAATTATTTAAACAATTCATAAAATTATTTTTAACAAAAATAGATTTTTTGCAATTATCTACACAATAGTTTTTTTTGATTGTCAAGTTTTCCTCTGCACTCGCTATCATAAATTTATAAATAAGAAATATAGGATTTTATGTATATATATTTAATATTTATAAATAATGATAAAAATTTGTGTCACTACACTATAATATACACGATTTGTACACTTCCCGCAGCGTGGAGCGTACAGTTAATAAATGTTATTATTAACTTAATAATATATACCAAACCAATCCATTTAGATCTTCTGCATCACAGACCTTGTGTCAGTGTTAAGGATGAAACTTAATCATAATGCAGCTAATTCTTGTACACGAAACTACACATTTATAAAAGTCATCTTTTATAAAATCATATTTAGAATCCAACAGGGGCGTGGGGGGGGTCTGACCCCTCAGTCCTATAGCTAAATCCGGTCTGCATCAACTTCAATTGTAATAATCAGACGTGTATAAGAATAACTTTATAGTCGGAGTGACTTGCATAATTTCACACACCTTTTGAGGTAAGATGTTAATCAAATGCAGATTCTATTCAAGTTTCATTGTACTTGGAACCTTCTAAAAGTTTGATACAATTTTACCTATTTTCTATTCAATATGAATAGAAGTTTATGCGATAAAATTTTCCTACAGTTCTGTTTTCTAAAATGTGTAAACAAGTAAACAATTGCTGTACCTGTCAAATCAATTCTTCCAAGAAGGTATTCTAAAGCTGACTTAAAAGATGAACTTTAGAAAAATTTATCCCATATGAAATTATGAATAAAATAATGTTAAATGAGAACAAATTTGTTGTTTATAATTTCCGTACTATTTCTTTGTTATTTTATATTGATTGGTTCACTAGAAGTATATCATGATGCGTATTGCGTTCAACAAGTAACCGACTTGACAAAGAAAATGAATTACAAAAAGGGCCATTTTATAACACTGAAAGCGTAACGTATGCCGGCATCATTTTCCAACATAATGTTCATTTCGCTCAACACACTTCCGTCAACGAATAACTAACTCAGAAAACACCTTTTTGAAAAATTGTGGGGGACATGCGGTGAAGAAATCTTCCACGGTAACTTTCAAATCGTGTTTGGATTGAAACTCGATGCCTCTCAAATGCTTATTTAAGTTTATAAAGACGTGAAATTTCTCAGTGTCAAATCTGGGCTGTACAGTGGATGATTCGTCTCTTCTTTCTGGTGGTTACCATGAGTTGGCTGTAAGAGGCAGTGTTGTGCTTGAGGCCTTTATCCACAGAATCCATGAAAATAACATCTTCATGATCCTAAAAAATGGACAGCATTATCTCTCGTCCATGACTTTTACCCGTTGGCTTCTTCAAAGATGGTTTCTCTCCAGTCAGTTTCCACTCTGCTTACTCACACTTTGTTTCTGACCAATACTTTCTGAGTGGAGTTTCATCTTTCGTAATTAAATTTGCCAGGAAAGTATCACTATGCTGGTCCCATAGGTTCAAGTTGTTCTGACAGTAGTCCAAGCGGTTGTGCATCATTTCTACAGTCCAGAAACGGGGTCCAGTTTTCTGATATTCATGGATTTCAATTGGACGTGGGTTGTACCAAAACTGATGTTGAGCTTCGTTGGCAGAATATTCATGGTAATTTGATGCTCTTCTGGAGTATCTTCTCCAATTTCTCATCAACTGTTCCAAAACTTTCTTCTAGCTGAACTGATTTTCTTAGTCAAAGTGGGGGTTCAACCACATTTAAATCAGGGGCCAAAACAAAAGTACAATCTAGTCGTGGATAACTCAAGTCGGGGGCGTTGCATATTTGATTTCTTTTAATTTTTTGAAACTCTCGGCATTCTGTTGTCAAATTCAATTTTTTACCATATCCCGATATTTCCTCATGAAGGAAAATATTAATCTTGGTGTAATCTCGAATAAACTGGTACAAATAGTTGTAGATCTAAAATGACCGAAGTTGAGAAGAACACTGCAGTTACACAGCGTTTTCAATCTCTTTGATTTTCGTATTATTCGTCCGAAAGCCTTCTGAATTTAAGGTGGGACCCAAAAAGAACTAATCCGTTTTGATGGAACCGACATTTCTACTAATTTATTTTTAAAATCCATTGACTTGACCATCGAAATACTTTTCACAGAATATTTTCATGGTCCTGCTGCCTTTTACAGTACACAAAAATGTCATCTAAATAAAGCAGTGTCTCCTTACAAATCATACCTTCCAGCATTTCATGTATTAATCGTTGACAGGTCATTATCATCCGATTGAAGCAAAATTTTTCTTGTTTAGAACTAACCGCTATATAAATCAACTTGATACTATGTTTGACCCAAGTCTATTGATGATAAACACTGCGACTCTGTCAAATAATTCAACATTAACAAAGTGTTGGGCATTGGAAGTAAAACTTTGTCCGTCACTGCATTTTACTGAGAGTAATCGAAGTACATTTTTATAAAGCTTTTTTTCTTCTCCACGATTACCAGCGCTGATTTCCATGGAAATTTGAATGACAGAATAATGTTCGACTGAAATAGATTATTTATCATTTCATCAATTATACTCTCCAGGTGTATTTGTTATCGGTGGGATGATGTCTTATTGGTACATTTCTCATTACCATGTAATGTTGAATCATCCGAGAATGTCCCAAATCAAACATGGATGCCATGAATATACTTCCAAATTTCGGTAAGCTATTGTAGCACCTTCTGTTTGTGATTCAAGTATTGTTCCATGGTTAAACTCGCCCGCTCCTAATCGTTATGAGTATTTTTCAATAGATCTGCGTTAATATTATTAACTTCAAGTAGTTGTACTCCAAACATCTGCATAGTGTCGATTACGCACAAGAACGGTGGGTGTATCTTTTTTCACAACGACAACCTTGATTTTCCTTCACTTCTTGTTCTAACGAACATCTAATAAAACATCACACATGGACATTTTCATACCGGTTGAAAACACACCACTTAATCGAACTCCAGATTCTGAAAGCCTCTGTTCTCCAATTTTTCGGATTAATTCGGTTAGAAGATTCACTATTTATGAATCGCTGAACTGATTATCTTTTAGAACCAAAATTAGGGTGCTGAAATCGCATTGTTGGTCGGCAATTTACCGCTTGTGCATAATTTTAGGGATTCTTCTGCTTGACATTTCAAACGTGGCAAATCTCTCTTTGGGTTCTCGCTTGACATTCGTCGGTTCCATGAAATTATACAAGATTGACTTCTTCACAATAAATGTGTCGCGAGACCAATCTTGAGCTTCTAACTGGGCCATAGCATCTGTCATTGATTTCTTCCATAATTCCCCCCTTCTTCGGACAATAAGAAATCAAATACATTAACCAGAGGCAAATCATTTAATGACAGCTATTCTTTTATATCTTTTATACATTTTCCCGTTTACTGCGAATCTCTGCCATCAAACTTACGAACATTGCAATTCAGAATTTCTTGTGTCTTCTTCGACAGCGACACAAGTAAAGTAATTCTCTGTTGGTTTCTTCTAATGACATGGATATTTTCAACATGGTCGCCAGTTACGATGTTATTCTACTTAAGTCCATAATTCAAAATCACGCGTAATCAAATATATATTATTAAAACAACAACAATATTATACAAATTAATCAATCACACAAAACTATTTTAAATCTTTTTTGAAACTAAATTCTTCTATTTTTATTATTATAAAAATTTTGTTTTAAAAAAACCTTCCTTTTAATAAAAAAACTTAAACTAAATTTTTCCATTAAAAAAATCTTATACCAAAGTTTTATATTGTTAAATAATTTTATTTTAAAAAAATTTGCACTTTTATAGTGATATTTATTTGCTTTATTTTTCAGATTATCCGGATGGTAAGATTCTTTTCATTTCTTATTAAAGTTTTATAGAAATATAAGGTTTACCCAGGTCACCAATTATTAATGATCCGAGAGTGACCGAAAACAGTATTTTTATTAGTTGGAAATCTAGAGGAAGTAAAAACGCTGCAGCACCAATAACAAGTTTTACCTTGGTTTGGACTAATTTATATACCGGGGAATCGAAAACTATTTCACTCGATGGTTCAATTCGGACACATTATCTGAAAAATGTTACTTGTGCATCAGAATTTATGATTAAAATTCGGTCTTCGAATGCTGAAGGAAAAAGCGACTTTAGTGATGTTAAAAAAATAAGAACTTTAGGAAATAGTATTACGAATAACTTATAGTACATAATAATTACAATAAAATTTCAGAACCCCAATTACCTGATTCCAATGTATTATTACCAAATGCTAATATATCACCTAATAGCGCAAATTTCAATCTAAACGCTTTTGGACCTGGTGACAATTGTTCGGCAACTTTTTTCCAAATTGAAATGGGTTACACTACGTTTGGAACCGACAGTCCTTATGATCTTTTCAAGAAAAATATTAGTGTTTATGAATTGGAAAATAAGGTATTATTTTTTATCGATAATTTTATTCAGTAAAATTTGATTTATTTTTGTTAGTGTTGTTACAAGAAAACGGATTTGAGCCCATCGACTCCATATAAATACAGAATTACAGCTTATAATCCTGCTGGATCTATAGATAATCAACACTTTTTTACTACTCCTCCGGCATCTGGGAGTAAGATTTTTATTTCACTACTATATTAATTTAAGGATTTTAAAAATCAGGCTCATATGTTCTTTTTAAATCACTCATGTGTAATTGTTATTCTTCCTTTAAAAATCAAACTATGTTCGTATCTGAATCACAACTATTTAGAAAAAATGCTAAGGAAAAGCTCTAAGAATACAATTCATTGTAGGTAGTTAACATTTCATAGAAATTAAATGAACTTTCATTAAATCCATTCTGTATTACATTTTACCCATTTATTCTATATTACATGTTAGAGTGTTCAATCGAGTTCTATTACAATTGCAACAGGTAGATTTAGCGAAACGATGCTGGACCCGTTTATTTAAAGTGCAAGGAATTTTTTTATTAATGAAACTCTATGGCTTTACATAACACAGAAAGAAGTCTGAAAATCAGAATCATAATACGTTTAGAAAGACCCATGTCGAATGTCATAAGATCGTTAAAACTAATCGTTATTGAGCTCTTTTCTGAAATCGTCATTTGTTCTTCGCTTCGAAGTATTTGATCTGTTAACCGAGGAAATCCCTTTTTATTTACGCACATACAATGGAAGCGAATTCTTTCACTAAGATGTGTCAGTGCGTCATGCCGGAGGACGTAATTTCATAATATAATTTTTTTATTTATTCCTAAAACAAATGAAAATACTATGACATATATTTTTTTAGTTTATTTATATATAAAGCACAAAAGAAAACACAAAATTACAAACAAATAGAAAAGATTACGAACAAAAAAAA
>MQRK01230866.1:20044-36914 GCA_001938485.1 Girardia tigrina
GAGCCGCCACCAGTGTGCGACATAAAGAAATCACTCCGGCCGACCACTAAGCGCATCAAATCGACCTCGAATTACAACGAAGCGACATCGACCCATGCGAGCAATTGTTCGATTTCTCCAAATCGAAAAAACGGAAAGTCGAATCGTGTTACGATTTATCGTTCGAGCTCCCAGAACACGTCAGACGGTCAATAGAGGCGATATTACCGGTCGATTGCGTCGCCATGGTGATCGAGCGCGCGTGGAACAAGAACGACGCCAACCGCAACTGGGAGGACAGTCTGTGTCCCAAGTCCGACGCGATCGGAGAGACATCCAAAATTATTATCTTTTTCCGACTGAAAGCGGCTTCCTCCTCCTCCTCCTCCACCGCCGCTATATTTATTACTACTAAATCTACTCATTTCTTCACTGTTCGTGTCGATTTCGTCATCACTGCCAAATCCGTTATCATTTCGTTTTAAATCAATGGCGATTCAAAAATATATTTAATTCATAAACAATTGCGCCGAAAAAAATTTATTTATGAACTAAAACAAATTATACAATTCGATCGAAATCAATTTAATTTTTTATTATATTCAAAAAAATTGTCCGTTTTTGATAAAATTCAAACCACAAAAAATTAATCGAAAAATACAAAATTTCAACATTTTTCATAAGCATATTTAGTCTAATTATTTTTTACACAACACAATTACCGATTAGAAACAAATATCTGATTCGTTTACACTACGAAGTCCAATTCCGTTTAAATTTTATTATTTTTGGAGTTAACTTTATTCAACTATTTAAAAATATTTTTTTTACAAAACATTGTTCATCGATTCGTTTGATCCCGGAAAAACTGACGTGATTTTTGCGAGTAGATATCGGAACCATATATGGTATATTCGATAAATTGAGAAATAATACGATAATGAACTAAAATTTATTCCACGACATGATATTTACAAATTTATAATCAATATTTAAATTTTATCATTATTTGTGCATGTGGAATAATTATGTAAATATTAATGTATTTTAATGTGTGTTGTTTTAATAATTATTATTGTAAATTGTAATTCAAATATATTTTGTTATTTAGATATTCGCTTTCATAACAGTGGCGTCATGAGCAGGATGAAAGCTGATAGTGGAGATCACAAGTCGAAATTACTGGAAGTAATTTTGAACAGAATTCTGAAAAAGGGCTCCTCCAAAACTCCGAAAACATTCGAAGAAGGGGACGATGCTGGCCAATTTTTGAAATGCATGGATGCATTTATGCGCAACTTGAAATATCAGAGGAAACACAAGCTGAAGTCTTCATGGAATACTTGGAGGAAGATATTCAGTGTTTTTTGAAGTCGCAGTGGGGTTACACCCAAAAACAAAAGAGTTTCGAATGGCTCAAGGAAACTTTTTTGAAGTTGTACGGACGAAAAAAGTCAGATATTTCATCGTGAATGAAACTATTTGGAATTCGACAGAAGGATGGTCAGTCAACGAAGTAGTTTATGAAAGAAGAAAGAATTCGTTGTTTTAAAGAATTACCGGAGTTGACCTCCGAAGAAAGAGAGGCAAAAACACTTCAAGTTTTTATAAATGGTTTAATGAATAACAGAGATCAAAAGGTACTAAAAGTGTTGCAGCCTAAAACTTTGGATGAAGCATTCGAAATGATAAAAAAAGAATGTGTAACACAGGAGATGTCGGCAACAGTAAATGTGCTGGCCGAGAATGATGAAATTCGAATGCTCAGGGATGAAGTTTCAGAACTCAACAAACGTATTATCTCATTGCAGGAAACGGTAAAAGTGCTGCAGCAAGAAAGACAATCGAGTCAATGGAAAGGCGATAATCGAACGAGAAATCCTGTCAAAGAAACAAGTGGATACTGGAATTGTGGGAGCAGCAGTTACATTTTGAGAGACTGTAAAAAGTCTCGATTATGCAAAAAATGCAACAAAAAGGGGAATATAGATGAGTTTTGTCTAAACGGAAAACGTAAATCAGTCCATGTGGTCGAGTCTGCGAGTATATCCAGTAATGAAAGAGAAACAGACACAAGAACCGAGCATTTGTTATATTTCAAATGCAAAGAAGTCGTATGCCAGAGCGGTGACATCGGAGTAAGAAAAACAACAGCTCTTTTAAAGGAGAAATTCTACTGACCATGTATGTCTTTTGATGTTAGAATAAGAATAAGAAAATGTAAAGAATGTCAGAATCGAAAAAACCAACGACCAGACAGAAATAAGGCTCATGGATCCTTAAATGCAGGGTACCCTTTGAAACAATATCTATTGATGTAACAGGACCAATTCCAGAAAGTAAAAATGGATGTAGATACATCATGGGAATTATTGATAATTTTTCAAAATACCCCATGCTGATACCGCTAAAAAATATGATTGAAAACGATATGCAAATCCATATTTGACAAGTGGATCGTGCAATTTGGAATCCCGGACAGGATACACTCAGATAGAGGTACTGTTTTTGAGAGTGAGATCGTACAGGAACTATATGCTCTTCTCGGAATTAGAAAATCTCGGAGCTTACCATATTATCCTCAAGGTGACGGGATAATTGAGAGACTATTTGGTACAGCAAAAGACATGCTTTACGCAACAGCGAAGTCATCTGGATGTGAATGGGAAGAGGCGATCCCTTTTGTTTAATTTGGACTAAGAAATACAATTTGTAGAAGCACTGGATTCTCACCCTTCGAGGTGATTTTTGATAGGAAAATGAGGTCTTTCTACTCTGAAAAGAAAGTGAGTCAAGCAAATGATGGAAACTATTGCAAATATATCACAGAGCTTCAACAAATGTTACAAGTGGTGAGCCATCAAATCAAGACCAAACAAGAAATTAAAATGTCAGCTACATCAGGGGTTTGTCTGGCAATTGGTGATCTTGTGCTGGCTAAGATACTACCGCGAATCAAAGGAATCGATATTCCGAGATACGAAGGGCCATATGCGGTGATCGGTAAACTGGGGAAGCATGAGTACAGATTAAAAAGAATTAGTGATGGAAGAATAATTGAGAGAAATGGGGTGGATATCAAAAGATTGAGAATATCACAAAATGACACGAGAAAATCAGAAGAGGCTACAACAATTATGTCAAAAAGTATCAAAAATGATCATCATGATGTACAGGAAGAGAACCAGATGCCAGAGGAAGAGCGACTGAAGATTAATGAAACAAGAGTGAGACGCAATCCAGTTCGAGGCCGACAGAAGATACAGAAATTAAGTTGTCGAACAGGGCGAGTGTGGAATAATTATGTAAATATTAATATATTTTAATGAATGTGTTGTTTTAATAATCATTATTGTAAATTGTAATTCAAATATATTTTTTATTTAGATATTCGCTTTCATAACAGTGCATTTAAACAACAAATTCTTTTACATATTAGCGAAATTAATTTTCTCCATAACAAAAACATAATACATTAGAAATTGTAATTCATGCATTCATCAACCAATTTACAAAAATTCCTCCACATAAGTAAATTGCTCAAACCAGGCATTATTTGGAAAAAATCGGACTAAAAAACAAGTGTTGGTACACAACAATGATGATTTCAAAGTTCAGTTTAATGGAAATTATGGGCACACAAAATGGATGTTCGTCAATAATCATCCAGTTAGGAGAGTGTTGAGGTAATAAAATAAAATTATTTTAAAAGTATTAATTGTTTTAATTAATAGATAAAATAAGACATTATTTATCTATTTTACATAATGAATATAAACTATATATAAATAATAGAAATAAGGTTTAGAGAAAATGTAAATAATTAAATTAAGAATTTTAAGAAATTATATTAGAAAGGAAAATAAAACTTTAATTTATTAAATACGATCAAATTAAAAAGATAGAAAGAGTATAAAAAGAAAATAATTTTACAAGAAAAAGAGAGCCCTTAATTATATTTAGAGTATATATGAAAAGAGTTTGAGTGAAATTAAATTTAAAAGAAGGTTGTAAAAGAAAAGAAGGGAAGCACAAGCACGACGCATATGAGTTCAACACATAATTTGGTACTTATTGAGTACTTAGTTGAATGAAGGCGTTTTTTATTGGAGCCGATGCTTCACAAATTAGTATTTCAGGAAAAAAAGATGCATTATGAATCTTTGATAGATCTTCAACAATTCTCTTAAAAATGAAAATAAAGTCGGCAATCTTTTTATTTGTGCAGATTGCAATTCCTTATGGATGAAAATGTCAATATGAGTCGGTCGTACCACAAATTAAGGTTGGAAAACCCTGCCAATTCAATTTATAAGTGGCCTCGGAATGTAGAATTTTTCTGTCTTCAGCAATACATAATAGTCTTTTAGTTGTGACGAAAAACTTGAAAGTGTTACTTTCTTGTTCGACTTATTCATCACTATCATTATCACTGTACTCGTAATGAACATAATATTCTAATATAAAAGCATCATCATCTGATTCAGGAACGTTTTTATTTTCTTTGAGTATGCCATCTAACTCTCCTAAACTTATTTTAGCCAGTCCATATTTTTCCTTTTTCAATTGAATTAGAAAATTCCTTAATTGAATTATTGATGGAATTTTTTTCTTTCCAATTCCTCGCTCATGAAAAATTTCTAAAATTCTCTTAGGCTTAATTCTGAGTTTCACAAGCTCAATAATATAATTTTTGACATTTTCAGAAAAAAAGATTTTTGGAAGACTTTCCATCATGACTATTGTTGGGAGCGTTTTTGAATTCATAAAATCTTTGAAGTTACAATCTTATCAAATTAATAATTAAACAATTAAACTTTACAATTATAGATATGTTAAAATAAGATTTTTAGAAATTTAATCTAAAAAATTAATTCATGTAAGAAATAAAATAAATTTTACGGCAGGTTTATTAAAAGATTTATTTTAATGTAAAAAAGTTAATTTCAAATTTGATGAAAATATTTAATTGAAATAAAATCAAAAGTAATATAAAGTTTAATATTTTATTTGCGAAATGAAATTTTAGAAGATTAAATCGAAATAAATTAAAAATGTCACTATAATTTTATTTTTGGAAATTTTAATTGGAATCAAAATATAATTGTAAAACAATTAAATCGATTTAAATGAAACTGTGGTTTTAATTTTATTTTGAAAACGTAATTATCAATGGAAATATAATTTTATTTTTTATGCAAAAAAGGGGTAATTTACAAATGTTAAATTAAACGAAATTACGATTTAAAATTCTATTTTCAAATATTATTAAATCCAAAGTAATTTTTAAATTTATTATGAAAACAAAATGAAAAATGCTATTGTATAGAATTGGGAAATTTAATTGAGAAACAAGTAAATTTCAAGGTACAATAAAATTGAAATTTAATAAAAGACGAAACAAAATCTTTGTGACAAAATTTTAATTCATTTTATAATTTTGTAACACGCGAAAAGTTTATTTTCAAAACAATGTTTAATTGATAATATTTAAACAAAATATTTATCAAAAAAGCATATATTAAATATTTGAAATAATCAAAATATCTAATATCCAACACTCCCACCAGATTCGTTCACAGAAGAATCTTAATCCACAATGTAATCATTTAGATAAGACGGTCTTCGTCTTTCTCTTCTAGGTCTGCTGTTCAATGATTGTTCCTCTTGTGTTTGATTGTCTGGTAGTTATGCATTTTCCTCCATATTCATATAGTATGACTTGGAATTTTCAACCAAGTCAGGGTGTCTGGGTCGAATGTCTGAGATATGTCATGGACCGCAAAATCCGTTGCTATTTACTAGATATTTCCTTTGATCTATTCTCTTCACGACAACACCCTTGGCCCATTGCTGTGTACATTGTGTACTGTTTTCCACTTTTACCCACACTAATTGATTCTCTACATAATCTGGATTTCCACAAACGGTTCCTTTTCACTTCTTCCAATTATATCTAACCCTATGGGCAAATACCTATACAGCGCCGAGCTTGGTGTTTCTTTTCCTTCAGATGGCGTGTTATTATACCACCATAAGGCTTCCAATATACTGATATTTGATCTGGACGCAATTCTTTTGATTGTTCTATGATTTCTTTCTATTATTCGGTTGCAGTTAGGTAGATTGATGGCACGATACATGACTCGAACGTTCCACTTTTCCATTAGCTTGTTGAATTCTACCGAATGAAATGTGGTATAATTATCGATAATTAGTTCCTTGGGAGACCCGTGTTCACAGAACAAACTTGAAAATTCTGAAACAATTGACTTGACGTCTTCAGCCTTAATTAATTTCCATATCGCAAAGCGAGAAGGACCACAATCGATTACACTTAAAAACTTTTGTTGATTGTACTTTGTAACATCCGTAGCAAGTCTTATCCAGTTTTCGTTGACGCTCAGCCTACCGGTTTTCCATTTTACGGGTGCCGGATCGATATATTGACATTTTTGACATCTTGAAATCAGATCCTTGATATCCGTGATTGACACACCTATTCTTTGCTTCGCACAAAGATATCGCATTATGTTTGCACCTAAATGACACTTATCATGAAGTTGCAGCAGCTTGCGTAGATTGTCCGTAACCGATAAAAACAATTGCTTCTTTTTAATTGTTTTGGGATTCTTGTCAACTCGTCTGCCTTGTTATCTTCACTATTAACAAACTCGATCTTCAACTCGCTCTCATACTCCTGAGACAGTTCCTTGATCATCGACAGTTTTCGTTTTATTAAAAGCTCAGATGAAGCCTTGGTATTTAATTTTTCGCGATCTGAGATTGTTATGGTTACCCACGAAACTACTGACTTATTATCCGATTTTACTATCACACTCCTTACACCCCATTTCACACATAAATTTAAACCCTTTACAACTGCTTCTAGTTCTGCTATATTAATATGCCAAGAATCATCAGTTTTTCTCAACTATGATGCGTCCTCGATTATGTTCCCCTTGACTTCTAACGCTACACCAATGGCTATTGAACTTGCGTCGCACCATATAATACCTTCCCTGCAGTCTTCAATGGCCCATAAACCTCTGCAAAGATCACTCTCCCTCACTATCTTTAAAACCCATTTAATCTTCTCGAATAATTCCTCGTCTATCTTTTCATCCCATCTTCCCTCACTAAATCGTTTAAGATATGAATATGACGGACGTAGTCAACTAGCTACTGGATGTATTCCTACTAATTGTCCACATAACGAATATAACTCACGACGTGAAATTGATTCCACATCAGACTCTTCCCTTACCTGATTGTCCCTTTTCCATCTCACTACATGTTGGTCCTTAAAGACTTTCCCTCGTAAAACTCGAACTTCGTTGGTTTGTGACAGATTTTCCGGTTTCTTACATCTGAGACCGAAGTTATTGAACACTTTTTCTACTTCTTCAACAGAAATGAAACTTTGATTTACATAAATATCATCAATATAAGAGTCGGTATTTTCACGCATCCTGGTGTCAGAGTTCAGTATCCACCTGACGATTTCGGTCATTATAGTTGGTGCAATGTTTTAACCAAAACCCATTCTAGTTAATGCATATTTCTTGTTATTAATGATACAAGATCGGTAACGCCACATGTCCTTATGAACATGAATCTGCATGTACGCCTCTGACAAATCAAGCATTCAAAAAGTCGAACCCCTACGTCGCCAATTGCGGAGCTTTTCTAAACATATGTCCGCAGAACCACTATAAACGTCCACGTAATTGTTTAATTTTCTAAAATCAAAAATGGGTCTTATCTTGGACTTATTAGCCTGTAATATTCCAAATATCGGTATGGATCCTATCGATTTACCCATTTCCTTCTCATTGTACTCGATTAGATAACCCTTTTCTACCCAACCGTCTAAAATTTTCAACATTACAACATCTTTTAATTTGTTGTCCTTAAAAACTGACTGACGATTCGGAAGATGACTCGGAGCTTCACTTTTCCAATTCAATTTAATCGACCAATTTTCATTAAACTCAATTTCAAAATTATGCTTTTTTATACTAACAAGAGGCGCATCCGTTGTAGTACAACTCAAGCTACTATCTATCCCTTTAATTTCTTCTCCCCCGAACTCAATAACACCCTTATTAATTCTCACGCCGCCCAATTTACCTATGACATCCATACCTAATAAGATCCCTAGACCATACGGCAAATGTTCCATGACTGAACATTCCACCCTAATGATCCTACCACTTATATTCAGCCGCACTTCACCCGAGCCCACTCTAACACCCTTTCCATTTGCCAAAACCATACTTTCTCCGTCAGAAAACAGCATACAATCACTAACTAACCTTTTTAAAACAGCCGGAATCAATCAACGCTATGGCTGACCAGTTATTTACAGTGACGATCATCGTTGGCAACGCCTGCAACTGTGAAGGGTGAGAGCCGGCGCCTACAACCTCCCCTGTTCGTTTCCCGACCGACAATATTTTGCGATATGACCCGGTTTCTGACATTTGTAGCATATTGTTTGTCTGTTTGATTACCACTGAGAACCATTATGATGATTACTTTTCTTCGATTTGGTGTCTCTCTCACGATAAACATAGGGTCCTTTCCGAAGATTTGCTCTGGGTTTATCGAGTTCTCCCTGACATCCGGAACTTCCTGTTTCTTTGTCGTTGTTTCCATGTTGTATTGCCACCATTGAACCCTGTAAAAATACCTGCGGCTATACTTGATCATTTCGGTTAGGGGTTGGTCGCCGGCCCGTTCCAAATCCACCTGCAACTCGAAAGGCAGTCCAGCCATGAAGGTAGCCTTTGTTAGATCGTTGACCTTTGTTGCTAACATTTTCACCTGAGACGTATATTCATCGATAGTCTCGCCATCGTGATACTGTAAGTTTATCAATTGACTGTACACAGAACGTCTAGTCAGGCCGAACGAGTTGTTTAGTATCTTGAAGAACCGATCACAGCTGCTTTGTGTCTTCTCGTCCGATTCCATATAGATGTTCAGTGCAACCCCCGATAGTAAAAAGGGGAGATACGGGGCTGGATCAGTAATCTTCTGGATTTTTATGACCATTTCAAATTTCTTCTGCCAAATCTCGAAGCTGATGCTTCCATCGAATTTTTCCAAAAACTACAAAACAATTTTCATATCATTCATTATGCCCGGATAGCTTGTAACACGCGAAAAGTTTATTTTCAAAACAATGTTTAATTGATAATATTTAAACAAAATATTAATCAAAAAAGTATATATTAAATATTTTAAATAATCAAAATATCTAATATCCAACAAATTTTTTATTAAAAACAAGTACAGAATTTTAATTCGAAAAAAATACAATAACTATATTTATATTTATATCAATTCTTATTTATAATGGTCTGTGTAAAAAAAGTGCAAAAGTTCCTCGGAAATATTTGTTTAAAAAAACTCAAATTGTGGTAGAAATAAAGTTTTTGTTCATGACAACGTTTTTTTATCAAGAACCCAATAACTATGTTCAGCTCTAGTTTGAAATAAGATTACATCAACACTTGCAGAATCATATAAGAGATAAATGCAAGCATCGCATTAATTACCCTTAAACTTAGCTAAATTGCACCTATAAAACACTTTCTCTCCTTCATCCGTTTTATTCTTATAAGAATAGCTCCATATTTTTTCTTCCTTAATTTATTTACTGCTTTTTCACGTGACCTAAAACGATAATCTTCATCCCAGATGCGACACCTCTTAATAATCTTTTTCTTAGTCACTACATTATCTTGAATACTCATTTCTGAATCAGATGATAATTAATATTCAGGTGTTTGTGTTACGTTGTTTGTCATTCGGTTAGTTTGCAAGATTTATCTGGGAATTTCTATTCTTAATATTATTGGTTAAATTGTAATAACTTGCATTTTTTAAAAAATATGGCCAATTTTTGAAAAAGTATAATATATTTCATAATAAACAAACACAATAAAATTTCATTTTAATGATAAAGGATATAATCTAATTTTAAAGTAAAATAGTTGCATTTCCTTATAAAGAACACGAAATAAATTTCATCAAACCAAACTTTTTTAAGTGACGCTTCGAATTGTTTGATTATTACAAAATATATACAACAAAGTCGCATAATGTTGTTTTTTTAAATACTAATACTGATGAAAGGATAAAAAACAACATAGAAATTTTAAAATTTACAAATATTATTTTTTTAAAAAATGTTTTAATATTAAAGATAATATTAATTCTGAAAATGTTTAATTTATTTATTCTTATATTTTGTAATTATATTCTTAAATAAAGTGTAGGACTGCATCAATTTATATATTGAGTTGATCAAGTCATTTAGAGAGTTAAAAGTTTTTCAAAAAATAAATTCAAAAATTAAAATTTATATATTATCCTCCTTAAATGAATCTTTAATAAGAATAAATAAATTAAATATTTTCAGAATTAATATCATCTTTAATATTAAAACATTTTTTAAAAAAATAATATTTGTAAATTTTAATTATCCAACTGTCTTTATTCTTATTAAAGTTTTGACTAGAATTGAAATTCTATTCACATAAACAAACTTCTATAAATATACAATTCCGCTATTTTTAGCAAGTTGTGTCTCTTAATTTATGTTTGACAGCCATTGAAAGCAGACTAAAATTCCTAATTCATTACAAATTATTTCATTTTATTCCTAAAAATCCTAATTAATAACAAATTATTTCATTTTATTCCTAAAAATCCTAATTAATAACAAATTATTTCATTTTATTCCCCAAAATCCTAATTCATAACAAATTATTTCATTTTATTCCTAAAAATCCTAATTCATAACAAATTATTTCATTTTATTCCTATTTCATTTAAATCCTAATTTCTGGCGTCGAAATGTCCTGCTTCGGTCCTCAACATATTATGGGCCCCACCATTACACGTTTCCATAATCCCGCTCAGAAAGCGTTTTCTTTAACGGTGGTGGATGGTTAAACCCCGCCGACTATACAAAGTTAGTCAGGAACTCCAACCAGGCAAGTTTACGGACACTTTAGCCGAGAGATGAGAGCTCTAGTTTCCCACGGACAACGCGTGGAGGTAAGTCCTACTTGCTTAACAACAGGTTTCCAATGTAACAGGTTCCCAAACGAAGGGGTGGGCCTCCTACCTCTTTCAATGGTATTGAGCCTAAGGCTCTTTAAAGGTCCACCCAAACTAAAGTTCTTAAGGGGGTCAGTGGCCTTCCGCCTCTGAGCAGTCGGTTTGCCAGTTATAAACGACCAGCCATGGAACTTGGTACCATGGTCATACATACATTTGGCTGTTACGGTGGACGCTTAACAGCCGCGAAATGGGCACTTGAATTCTCCTCTTACTGTCCAGTAGTCGACTGGCAGTCGGTATTGTAGGTGCGGCTCTTCTTCGGTATCGTCATTTGTCTGTATCCTCGGCATACTCACAGTTGTGTCCGGTAACTGAGAATTGTATTGGGTCGATGTCGGCCCTTCCTCGTTCTCTCTTTCCAAGTTCTCTTCTCTCTGGGCGTTGGATGTTGGCCGTTCTTGGTGATTCTTCTGAATGTGAATCCTTAGAAATCCAGCAGTTTTGTATTCCTTCGGGCAATGTTGGCATTGGTAGTTTCCTTTCTTCTGACGTAGCTGGGCTTTCTTTTCTTTTTGTTTTCGCGGGATTGGGTCTGCTCCATCGTGATCTCTTCTGAAATGCCTGTTAAATTTCTTCACTTCTGCAAACTGTCTATGACAGGCATCCATCGGGCAGCTGTGTTCTTTTAAACGACGTAACACCAGTCTCAGTGTTTTCTTGTCCCCACTCCTTTGAATTCTTCTCAGTCGGAATTTCTTCTCTATCCATCTTTAGTAGATTCTCCTGCAAAATGTCTCTCTTAAATTACCCGAAACTGTATTCGGCTCCAAAGAGTCAGTGCGTGTCCACTCTGAGACATTCTGTCAGATGTTGCTTTCTTCGATCGCTGATCTTCTTCCCTCCGATGAGTTCGCATCCACTGATCTGTTTGACGTTCTCTGGGCAGTCTCCTAAATCGATTTTGACATTGTAGATAATTCTTCTCCGTACAATAATATCCATTGGGCTTTGCAGTCCTATAGATATCTCATCCATCCTGATTCTTTCAGTTTTTGATATCTCCAGAGTTCGCCGAGTGCACAGATTGTGAAATGCTTTCAGCTTTTTCACGTTTGCTTCGTTTGTTCTCCAGTTTTCACAGCTGTAAGTAAACCACCGGGAATATACAGCTGTTAATTATGTTCTTCTTGTTCCTGAGAGACAGCTTGTTGTTCTTCAACACTGGTCTGATCGTTCGTAGTTTCGGTGTTCCTTTCTGAATTCTGGCCTTGATGTCCGTACCTGAGTTTCCCCCACTCTCAATTATTGATCCCATGTAGCAGAATTCGTCCACTCATTCAATTCGGCATTCAACTCGTTCCTTGCCGTAATGTATTTTGCTCCATTGAGATTCAGGATCTTCGTTTTCCCAATGTTGATTTTGAGCCCCATATTCGAGAACGCAGTGTTGAGACATGTGAGATTTCTTTCGATGTTTCCAAATTCCTCGTCCAGTAAGCACAGGTCGTCTGCATAAGCAAGTCTGTTCACGGTCAGCTCTTCCCAATTGTAGTTCAGTTTCACACCGCCTGATAGTCCCTCTTTGATTGCGGTCTTAATTGCACGATCAAAGACAAGATGAATAATAGAGGTAATAATACGCAACCTTGGCGGACTTTTTTGTCCATTCTGAACTTATCCTTTCCTATGCTGCCCGTGAAACCTTTATGAAACTTCCTGATAATGCTCTGCATCCGATCATGTATTCCATTTCCTTGAAGGCAGTCCAAGAGAACTTTCCTGGGTACGCTGTCGAATATCTTTTCAAGGTCGATAAAGATAGCAAAAAAATTTATATTCCGGTATCTGGCCTCTTCTTGTATCTTTCGTATGATACCTATTGCGTGTGCCGTGCTTCTTTTTGGTCTGGAACCGAATTGCCAGTCGTCCAGTATCCTTTCAAGATGTGGTATTAATCTATTTGCAATGATTCGGGCCATGATCTTTCCTCCTACATCAAGTAGGAATATTCCTCTATAATTGCTTAGTTCCTTCTTGGACCCCTTTCCTTTGTATAGGATCACGACCTTCGCCGTTTTCCAAGTCTCTGATAATTCTGCTCTTCCCTCCCATATGTCCACGAAACATTGCAGGATCTTTTCAGTTAACTGGAGACCGCCCACTTATATAGCTCTGGAATGATACCGTTGTTTCCAGCAGCTGTACCGTTCTTCAGTTGCCCAATAGCGGTACTTACTTCTTCTATGTCCGGTGAGTTATCGATGTCCAGTGTTTCGCTCTGTTCGATATCTACCATATAATCTCTTTCGCTCTTCTTGAATAGATGTGAGAAGTGCTCTGCTAACACTTCGTCCTTCACACTCCTCTGTACAGTACATAGAGAGGATTCCTTTGTTTCACTATTACTAAGGACTCTGAGTTCCGTGTATAACTCAGAAGTCTTGCCCATTCATTCTCTATTGAGAATACCTTCTATATCTTGTCCAATTGTTTCAATCCTCTCTCTTTTCCACTTCCTCAGATGCCACAAGGTGTTCAATCTTGAAGCCTTCCATATTGAATATGTCCTTTCACATATATTCTGAATGTACTCCTTCCTCCATTTCCATTTCTCCAGCAGTAGTGGTTTCAGTTCTTCTAGGTGCCCGTGTATCCACCTTTGATTGAGCGGGATTTTCTTCTTTCGGTATATTTTCGTGGTCTTTAAGATGACCTCTTCCAAGTCGTCCAAACTCTCGACATGCAGACAAGCCTGCTCTATGCCACTAATGATGGCCACTTTGTTGTTCTGCAAGGAGAAAATGTCAATTTTCCCTTTATATTTCTTCTTTCTATCGTTTACCAAC
The DNA here is from genome assembly GCA_001938485.1 of Girardia tigrina. Taxonomy (NCBI): domain Eukaryota; kingdom Metazoa; phylum Platyhelminthes; order Tricladida; family Dugesiidae; genus Girardia; species Girardia tigrina. The sequence goes on from MQRK01230866.1 coordinate 33,949, forward strand.
TTAAGTATCTTATTGTTGTTGGCGATCCATATCGTTAACACGACTAAATCGTGGTCTGATCCGCAATCAAAGTTTGGATAACATTTGACGTTACTTATTCTGTTGCATCTGCTCTTTTGCGACAGGAATAAATCCAATAATAGCCTTTTCTTCGTTGCTGGGTGTGTCCAGCAAGTTCGTTGCGCCAATTTGTGTTTGTAGAAGGTGTTCTATACTCGTAAGTTGCACGTGTGGGCCAGATCTATTAATAGACCTCCGTTTTCTGATGTTACTGTTGAACTAGTGTAACACCCAACTGTTTTACCATTTTCCTCCGTCCGATTAAGTCGACAGTTGAAGTCGCCTCCAACTATCGATTCGAATTTTCTCTTCTCAACTTCAGCCGTCGCCCTATCGACATGTCCCTCCAATGATGCAAAGAACTCCTCCTTTTCCTCACTTGAGTATCCGCTGTCAGTCGGAACGTATACCCCTACCAATGTGATCGACCTTTGGGGTATGTGACAGAGGAAAACTCTCTCGCTGATCCCTTCGAATTCGATATTCATAGAATCTTTTGATTTTACCATCATGGCTACGCATCTTTCTCTTGTGCCACTCGTACTGCCACTATGATGGATCCTCCACTCCACGAAAGAGGTAATATCGGCTCCAATCCAGTGCGTCTCTGTGAGTATGCACATATCGATTTTAAGTTTTTCAAAGATACTGGTGATGTTAAGTATCTTTTCGTCGGTCAAGCCTCTAACATTCCATGTTCAATCCTCAGTCCACTGCAAGTAGAATACTTAACGAGGGATCCCCCTCTCGGGAGCTTAATGACTTCAGGTCCTACCAGACCCCTAGTTTGAGTTTTGAAAGCTGTGTACTAGCGAAAGACATAGTTGCTAGCCCCGTCGATCCGTTCACTCATTTAGCCTAGATCAAGGGGACCCACCTTCTATTTCAAGAAAGGGGAAGAGACCCTCTTTCTAGTTCCCAGGATACACCACGGAGAGGCGAGCGACTTTGTATCCCAAACAAAGGGGTACGAGTTTTAACACCAACAACAATTATTTTAATAAACTAGATTAGTTAACAATCGACTCACCTTTTTCAATTTATTTGATAGGAAATTTTGCATTTCAAATTTGATTTAAATAATATTAACATTACCTATTTTTCTAAAAATACTTATTTTAAATGCTTTAGGCCTTTCAGAGTATTGTGTTCATCTATTATTAGTATGAAAATATGCAAAGATATAAGTATATTTTAGCTATATGGCTACACCAAATAGTTCGGATTTTCCTTGGAAGAATTTCAGAGCACTTCAAATTTTTAAGGGATCAGTTTATCAATAGTTTTTCTTCGCAATTTTAGGTTATATGAAAGTTATTATTGTTTTTCAAAGCGTTCCAATCTAGTCCAGTATTGTTCGGTTTAATCTGATTTTTTTCATGGATCGACCGTTTGTCTTACACAATCAAATCCCTTAGTATACATATTGCAATGTTTTTGTTTTTGGTTTCTGTCACTTTGTTAAATTTTTGACCTACCTAAGCTACTTGAGCATTTTAAGTTACCATTATTAGTTTTGTTAATTAATTAACTTTATATACGTTTTCTTTACGTATAATGATCAAAGAAAAATTATTTTTTATTCATACTTCAGTTATCAATTTTTGATATTGTTAGGTTCGATATCAAAATCAGAACACCAAAATTTTTTTAATATAACAATAACATATTATTCAAACAGATTTTCCAGGAACAACTTTTCTTTTGTATAAACTTTAATACATAAAGATAATGTAATATAAATATGTATATTTAATGAATTATTTCTTTTTTTGGAATTTACAAAATTAATTTTATAACATTTATTTTATTAAAATTTTATCCTTTAAAGATTTTATTAAAATTCTTAATTATTTTTTTGTAAATCTTCCTATCAGAAATATTTTATTTATAAATTGTCTATTTAGTCGTGAAACATATGTTTAAAAATCTTAAAATTTGCATTTTTATAATAATGTTTAAATAATAAAATTCATATTTCAAATTTTAATTTAAAATCTTTTTAAACTTAAAATTGTCAAATATTTACAAAACATATTTTTAAATATTTTAAATATTAAAATACATAAATTTATGTATGCTCCCCAAAATCCTAACAGATATTGTTAGCTTTCTGGGAATCCAATTTGCCTACGTACAACGACATGACGTATTCATCCACCCTTAGTCTTCGTAAATATTCAACGATATGTATACCAATTAAATCTTCATTATCAATAGATACAAATGTTTTAAAGATGGGAAATGCCATATTTAATTATATTGAAAAGAAAAAGGTAAAGAAAGAATAACTTAATATACTTTTTCAGCATTCTTTTAACAATTTAGCTAACATCTATCACCTTGTTATACATCCTTTTTTATCAAATTTTCGACAAAAAATTATATTCTCAATTTTATATATCGATTTTTTTCTTTTTTCTTTTTTGGCTGTTAATTAATCTCATAGAAGATGGAATATAAAACGATTATATTTTTGATGATTTTTCAAAATTAACTGTCTAAGATTTATCGTTACTTTTACAAAACAAATATATTTTATATCTCTGTTTCTCTCAATCTGATAAAATATATTTTCAGTGTGATAATTTTTTTTGAAACATATGTTGCGTACAGATCAACCAATATTATGAATTAATTTTTAAAAAATAATAATTAGTAATAACTTGAGTAAATATAAATAATTAACTATATATTTTTTTTAAATTAACCATAAAATAAATACACATTTTCTATTATTTTTTAAAGTTTCTTAACTTTCTAATTTATTATGCCACCTAAAAAGTACACTGACTGTCTATTTTACGACAAATTTATATTGACTCCTGCCAATAAACTATGTAATTTTTTTTAAATTAAACAATATATATATATATATATATATATATATATATATATATATATAT